>JANAVB010006993.1:10752884-10987884 GCA_029216955.1 Iris pallida | reverse complement strand
TTCCAAACGCTGCTCAATTCAATTCGAAAACAACCACTTTGAACCATATTCACAACAAAGCATTGAAATGTAATATAAAGTACCATTCTCTATTTTATTGTCTCAAAATAGAGTATTTTAGCTACCATTCTACATTTCTCCATTTCATTATATACATCTTCTCAAAATATATAGAGTATCCAATATAGAGTACACTTTAGCTACATCAAAACTATCGACATCAAAAATCTTACAGATATTGTAGCGAAGAAGCACACTTATAACGCTTCAACTTGGTCACATGAAGACTGTCCATAGCACATGTACGTATAGCAAAACCCTGAAAAAGAAATCAAAACCCTTACTTTTAGAGTCTGTCAATTTTAGAGTCTGTGATTTATATCGAAAAACCGAGAGTATCAGAGTACTCTAATAAAAACCAAAATCGACAAATAAAGTAAAACATCTAGGCATGGCATAGTGGACGTAGTCCCAAAATCAACGATGCAGGCATGCTAATGGAGATGTCATTCCCGAAATAGAAATACTCCCAACTAATATATACCCGTATGTGATTTATATCGAAAAGCTCCCAACAAAAACACCCACAGTACCAAGTTAAACCCATCATGCATAATAGATACCCAACCAATAATTTTAATCCAAATAGTAAAACATCTCCTACAGCAAAGAAATCTTTCCCAACCCAACATGTATAATAGGGAAAACCTAAACCAATATCCCACAACAAGTATAGGAAGGAGAACCCAAGCAACAATTTATACAAGAAATCCAAACCAACAATGTATGCATCACAAATAATTCCAACAGCAGCTAGGTAACCCGAATCCGAAAATGATCCAACACCAAGTAAAGAACCAAACATGATCTATAGATCATTTCCGCTTCACAAACAAAGACAATCGTAGTATCGTCAAGCCAAAATCGAACCCAACACGTATCAGTCGATCGAAACCCTTTTTATGTAGGGATCGAGATCCAACAACATCATCGACAAACAAAATAAATCCAAAAACTGAAATCAATCAAGAGTTTAGAATTTATACCCCAGAATTTGGTGTCGGATTCGAAGGGAGCCTTCGGACTCGGCTCGCAGGCACGCACAGCGCCTCGCCGGGTCGCGGCTGCAACTGTGGAGAGGCTACATCATCGACACGAAGGTATCCTCACATCCGTGTCCAGTATCGACTCGTACAAACACGAGCGTATCTGCACCTAGAATGAACAACCCAACAGTACCAACATACAAACTACGACCAACGACAAGAAACGAAATAAGATATATAAGATGGCTTAGATAAGGATCAATCATCATCTGCTGTACTAGCGTGCCATAACACGTATAGGACACATCCCGACACGGAGCCAGTGTATCCGATACGATATGCAACGCTTTGGTTCATTTGGTCAAACGACCATCACCAAGAGTATCAGAGTACTCTAATAAAAACCGAAACCGACAAATAAAGTAAAACATCCAGGCATGGCATAGTGGACGTAGTCCCAAAATCAATGACACATGCATGCTAATGGAGATATCAATCCCGAAATAGAAATACTCCAAACTGATATATACCCACATGTGAAAAGCTCCCAACAAAAATACCCACAGTACCAAGTTAAACCCATCATACATAATAGATACCCAACCAACAATTTTAATCCAAATAGTAAAACATCTCCTACAGCAAAGAAATCTTTCCCAACCCAACATATATAATAAGGAAAACCTAAACCAACATCCCACAGCAAGTATAGGAAGGAGAACCCAAGCAACAATTTATACAAGAAACCTAAACCAACAATACATGCATCATAAATAATTCCAACAGCAGCTAGGTAACCCGAAATCGAAAATGATCCAACAACAGGTAAAGAACCAAACATGATCTAAAGATCATTCGTGCTTCACAAACAAAGACAATCGTAGGATCGTCAAGCCAAAATTGAATCCAACACGTATCAGTCGATCGAAACCCTTTTTATGTAGGAATCGAGATCCAACAACATCATCGACAAACAAAATAAACTCAGAAACTGAAATCAAACAAGAGTTTAGAATTTATACCCCAGAATTTAGTGTCAGAATTCGAAAAGAGGCTTCGGACTCGGCTTGCAGGCACGCACAGCACCTCGCCGGGTCGCGGCTGCAACTGTGGAGAGGCTACGTCATCGACACGAAGGTATCCTCACATCCGTGTCCAGTATCGACTCGTACAAACACGAGCGTATCTGTACCCAGAATGAACAACCCAACAGTACCAACATACAAACTACGACCAACGATAAGAAATGAAATAAAATATATAAGATGTCTCAGATAAGGATCAATCATCATCTGCTGTACTAGCGTGCCATAACACGTATAGGATACGTCCCGACATGGAGCCAGTGTATCCGATACGATCTGCAACGCTTTGGTTCATTTGGTCGAACGACCATCACCAAGAGTATCAGAGTACTCTAATAAAAATCGAAACCGACAAATAAAGTAAAACATCCAGGCATGGCATAGTGGACGTAGTCCCAAAATTAACGACGCATGCATGCTAATGGAGATGTCAATCCCGAAAAAGAAATACTCCCAACTAATATATACCCGCATGTGATTTATGTCGAAAAGCTCCCAACAAAAAACATCCACAGTACCAAGTTAAACCCATCATGCATAATAGATACCCAACCAACAATTTTAATCCAAATAGCAAAACATCTCCTACAGCAAAGAAATCTTTCCCAACCCAACATGTATAATAAGAAAAACCTAAACCAACATCCCACAGCAAGTATAGGAAGTAGAACCCAAGCAACAATTTATACAAGAAACCCAAACCAACAATACATGCATCACAAATAATTCCAACAGCAGCTAGGTAACCCGAAACCGAAAATGATCCAACAGCAAGTAAAGAACCGAACATGATCTAAAGATCATTCGCGCTTCACAAACAAAGACAATCGTAGGATCATCAAGCCAAAATCGAACCCAACACGTATCAGTCGATCGAAACCCTTTTTATGTAGGGATCAAGATCCAACAACATCATCGACAAACAAAATAAACCCAGAAACTGAAATCAATCAAGAGTTTAGAATTTATACCCCAAAATTTAGTGTCAGAATCCGAAGGGAGGCTTCGGACTCGGCTTGCAGGCATGCACAGCACCTCGCCGGGTCGCGGCTATGACTGTGGAGAGGCTTCGGACTCGGCTCTCCAAATACAATTACACTCCCTTGAACAAGAACAAACAGAAAAAAATCAAAGAACACAAGCATTTGGTACTTACAATTATTTCATCGAACATGAAGCGCACATAGAATAATTTCCAACAAAATCTTTTTTTAGGGAAAAAAATCCAAATCAAAATCACTCACTTAATCAAGAGAAGTCAACGATGATGCAGCCCTTTTCGGATCATCGCCGACGTGGACGGAGACGTCGGGAAACCCTAAAAGAACCCTAATTTTGGAGAGATGGATGCATGTATGGTTGTCAAAAATTAGGAGATTTTACTAAAATCATGTCGAGGCAGAATTTAGGGCATAAAATAAGCAATGATCGAGATTTTAGGACAAACCGGTGGTGAAGGCTACACCGGTGACAACCTTCCCTCTGCGGTGGAGTCTGTAACCGAGGGAGACGAGGAACGGGCTGAGGAAAGTTGGGGAGCAGGAAGC
This sequence comes from Iris pallida, assembly GCA_029216955.1. Lineage (NCBI taxonomy): Eukaryota > Viridiplantae > Streptophyta > Magnoliopsida > Asparagales > Iridaceae > Iris > Iris pallida. The sequence continues at coordinate 10,984,206 of JANAVB010006993.1, read as the reverse complement.
GGGCTGAGGGGAGTTGGGAAGCGGGGAGTGGGCTGAGGGGAGTTAGGGAGCGGGAGGAGAAGGAGAAGTAGAAAGAGAGAGGGTTTAGAATTTTTCTTAAGTACGAAAGAATTACGGGGGAGTCGAGGTTTCGACTAAAATTTTTGTACTTTTTTATAACGCTCGTATCACTGGAGTACTATCAATAACGTTTTTAATGTAAACCGTCATAGATTCTAGTCTTGTTGAACTTTGATGACGCTTCCAAATCTGCCGTCACGAAAACCACTTATCAAGCGTAATTAATAGGTCTTTTTGTTGTAGTGTAAGCTGTAAAGTGTAGAAAGCCATGATACTAATCTCATCCACAAATAAAGAAGAAAGAATTTATAATAATTTTTGAATTATTATTTACATAAGTCGTTGGGCGGAGACAAATCCACTACCAACAAAGAGAGAAATACAAAATTAAAAAAACTGTCGAGCGATGCGAAGATGATTCAAGTGCAATCATCCTCGATGGAAGAGAGCAAGTCATGGCCTTGGCTAGAGCACCTGCGAAACATCACAAAAGCAAACCTGGAAAAATCACCAGGTCCTCAAAGGGACATAACAAGACACATAATATCATGCCATAAACTGAATATAGTTAGCTCAACAGAAAATTGCATATGTCTAAACAGATAAGGGTCCTTAACCATTCTATGTGAAAATACACTTTGAAGACAACGTTCCACACAAGGGCCTTCTGAAACTAGAAATACGGCACGTTAGCGTTTCAACCGAGGTACTAGTGGCATCTAGAGAAAAGTAACAAATATATGCACGGCACACTAGCTCTCGGGTGAGTCACTAATGGCAGCTAGAGAAAAGTAAATGCACGACCCACTTGCACTCGACTGAGTCACTAAGGGCATCTAGAGGAAAGTAAACGAGTGAAAGCCCCTACGCCCAATAGCTATCTTCTCCCTCCCCTTGCACTACACATGCTGTATCCACATCACGATATTCCTAATAACCGCTAAGTCTTCTAGACATCCATAACTATTAGTAGTTATATCCTAACGTACGTGCTGTATCCACTACACGTACTGTTCCTTTTTCTTACAGGGCCGAACTCGACCACCCCCCCATTTTTCTGCGAGAAAGAAACAGAGACTGAGAGTCTCTGAAAAATTCAAAATCTAATATTCACCAAATCTTTATCAAATCTCATCAAATCTTTTTCTGTGCAATCCCATATAGATTCTTCCCCGATTTATCCAAATCAATGTTTAGGTACTGTCGAATTGAGATGGTAATTCGGAGTTAGAAATAGATTAAATCTTCTATATATTCATAACATGTCGAGAACTTCTTGTTCTCCTTCATCGTGCGCCCCCTTCGATGCAAAAAAATTCTCGATAAGAGCTGTTCGCCTAGCCCCCACGCACCTCAGGAACAGACTGCACATGACTGGGATCATCGCCGTCGTCGGTGATAGCCGAAAACATCCAAGAACGGAGGGGTTCCTCTGTTTTGTCAGTTTTGACATCCAACATACAGAGCTCCTTGTGAATTTTGACTTTCGTGTTGACGATTCTGATTGTTAGATTTTGCTGCTTCTCGTACCATCAGACAAGATACCTTGTCTTATTTACTGTTTATAATTAGATGCATCCTTATTTAATTATTTCTGCATATTTATTGTCTGTTTCTTTCAGTTGGATCCATGACTTGCTTTTCATAGTTCTTTGTTTACTTTCAGTTATTTTTCTTTCCTTGTCTTTTAAAATACATGTGAACCTAGCCTTAGCGGACTACCTTCTTTTACCAACCATGGGAGGGAGAAGATAGTTTAATGTATCGGTTACCTAATTCCAAAGGCCGTAGTAACTACGTACTACGGTAGTCGTTTCGCGACGGTCACTAGCCACGAGCTATGTGGACTGATGGGTCACGTGGGCCGCTAGCCTCAAGTTATGCTGGCTGATAGTATTGGTACTTGACGTGTGCGTGTCATGAGTTGTTACCTTGTCCTGGGGAGTCAGCCTTTACCTGCCCATACATTGTGATGTCTTCTAAATTGCAAACTAGAAAGGTTAGGATACCTTAGTAAATTTCATGTTATAGTCATAGCATGGGGAGATGTTACATCGCGGAATAGTATGTTACCCCCTTGTCCTTGTTTGGTTGTAGGGGTAGCCCACTGTTTCGATGATGGGATATTAAGCCGTATTATGGTTTGGACACCTTACATTTATTTTTTTTACTTTATGGTATATTTATATCCAGTTCATATGGCATGTTCTTCCTGTATCTTGTTATGTCCCTCTTAGGACCTGGTGATCACTCCAGGTATAGACGATTTCCTGCAGGAGTATGGCTCGGCACTGGATCCTTCATACCTTGATGACGAGGCATCTCCCGCTGATATCTAGATTCATATTGTTCTTTGAGACTCATAGTGGACATCTACTTTATTTGAGATTATTTTTATAGTTGTTTGGTGTGTGCATGTCCACCCGACTATCTTTTGACTCAATTATTTATTCTATTTGGACTTCTTATCACTACAAGAAAATTGATTTTTTACGACGTTAAAATTAAGACATACATGAAAAGCATGTCCTAAATAGTTAAATCAGGACATGCATTCTCTTGTGTGCCGTCAAAAGGTTTATAATACAACAAATGGATCTTTTTATAGCGTGCATTGGCATGCCATAATTTACTTTACAAAATTAAGGCGCACAGTGAATGCCCTATACCCTAAAAAAATACCGTGCCTATTTTTTCATTTCCCGCGGCTGCACCTATCTCCTAAAACTTTCTCGTGCTGCTCTCTCTCTCTCAAACTTTCATCTCATTTCTTTGCTTCTCTCTCTCTCGAGTCTCAGTTTCTGCTCGGAAAGGCTCTCTCGAGTATCTGGCTTCTCTCTCCTCCGATCTTCCAGGTAACTCTCTCTTTCTTTGCTTCTCTCTCTCTCTCCCAGTTCTCTTCCTCTTACTCTCTCTCTCTCTCCCAGTTCTCTTCCTCTATCTTTCGGTATTTCTCTACTTTTTTCTCCCCTTTTCTTTTACTTTTCTTCTTTATTTTTGATTTTCCCTAAATTTTCCCTAATTTTCTCCTTTTATTTAGGGTTTTCTATTTTTTTAGGGTTTTCTACCTTTTTTTATTTAGGGTTTTCTGTTTTTAGGGTTTTCTTCCTTTTTTATTTAGTGAAGTTTGATCTATTTTTTAAGGGCATACATATGATTCATGGTTTTGCATGTACCAATTTCAGGATCGCCAATAAAACTGACGGTTGCTGCTCAATTTCAGGATCGCCAACAAAACCGACGGTTGCCGCTCATATTATTCGTGGGTATGCTTTTCCATATGCTTTGATTCATTTGAGAGAGAAGTTTTTGGGTTAATTTGATTTTCACTAATGTTAGTTTTAGTTTGATTTAATTTGAGACTCGGATCCAAATATTGGAGCAAATATATACAACAAAGTCTTATGTTCATCCTTATATATTTGAGACACATTACATTTGATAATCAATCTCAACATCATAAAAGCACATAAGAAAATTTTGCTAGTTTTTATACTAAAAATATGATTTATTGTCATTTAGTTCCTTTCTTTTCATCAAATCCTGATGTATAAAAATCTCCAGAAAACATTAACATCATTCTTATGGCATTTTGTAAGTTGAAGATTGTAGATTATGAAATGAATTTCGGAAGATATGACACTCCATTGAAATTCAAAACGTAGAATTTGGACCAAGATCCTTCTAGTATGAAACAAGAGTAGCCAGTAGTTCTAAAGCTCTGAATATATGGTGAAAAGGTCAATAGTCATATCAACTAGGCAATATCAAGAATATATTAGCCATTATTTACTCGTAGGGGCATAGGGATATATTCATTTCATATATGCTAGTAAAGTGATTGGAAAAAACTTGTAAAATAACATAACTTGAGAAATTATATTAAACTATTCAAATTATTGATTGACTAAAGCATTTTTTAAGCAACAAAATGCAATATTGTAAGGAAACAATGGTTGTATCAAACTATGAACTAAGTATCTAACAATTCTTATTTAACCTAACTGTAATCAAACAAACTAAAACTATGATCCAAGTATCTAATGTTATACACCAATAACTGAAACTGTAGAATGTTAACATAAAGCAAACAAAGACATGCAGATGTATACACCATTAATGCTAATGTTATATTTTGATCTCCTAATTATAAAGTTTGTGATGAGTGATACCTGGCCACATGATGCTTGAAAATTCTAATTATTGCTTAATAAGCTGAAAGAAGAATTGACATGATTTGTATATTGTACCTCAACTTTGTGTATATTGTACCTCTGTTTATCTTGGTATAGAACATATTGCCATGTTTTCCACCATGAATCTCCTTGTGCATTTTTTTTCTGATTTCTGTGCACCTACATACATAAAATTAAAAACAAAAGTTTGTACAAGGCAAGTAGGCATATTATAATGACTTATCAAAACAATAATCAAAAGCATAAATTGATTTGATAAAGAAAAATGTGAGATCAAAAACATGAACAATCATGCTTTGCACATAACATGGTCTAATTTGGCTCTCTAAACGATGGATGAAATTGCCTTCGTAATCTTTAACATCTTCCTTTTTGTCACATCACTTCCATAGTCTAGATCCTGCATCATATAGTGAAGTTAAGACTTCTCTTAGATATTGTCGAGGAAAAAAAACAATTGCTAATAAGAAGATGTACCTTCGTTATTGTATCTGAAGTTGTCATAGAAGCATCAAGAAAATGATTTACAAATGTCCAAAGCAAATTGCTAGAAAGCAAATTGCTGGCATCAGCTGCATGTTATGTTATTTATAGTTCAAAGCACTATAATTTTGATCCCATAACGCAACAAAATAGAGTATGAAGCAGCAGACTACTTTAATTTGGAAGTGATGGAACACTAAGATAGGCACCATATGCCAGCCTAGAAATACATAATTTTCATCCAGAGGAAAATTACATGACTTAGCAAGCGAGTTGTATGATCAATATGACACACGAGTAACCAATATTTTAACACTGTCCTGCATCATGTTCTGTCCTGTGATATGTAAATGCTAACCTTTTCTTCAGTGAGTTTATAACAAACAGGAGTTCTCCCACAGTAAAAGACTAAGGAACCATCCCACCAAAAGCAGAGGGACTGGCATCAATTGTTACTGTTAATATCTGAACCATATGATCTATAGTGCAGCTATACGTAAAAACATAAACTGATACCAGTTGAAATGTAATTACTATGCATATACTTCAGTCATATCCAAAACAGCTAAGCATTAACTCTGTAGTCACTTTTTTGTTTCCCTTGCCAAAAACTCCTTGAGATTATTTATATAATATTCAATATTAAGCTAGCTCACCAGTTTTTGTTTACAGGCTGCTTTAGAATAGATAGCATGCAATTGCTGGGGTCTCCTTGTTAATCCACATACTTAGAGAATCCTGGATACTTCATTTGTTCAATTGCAACTAATTATTTTCTCGTTTAAACCTCACGCAACTCACTATTGATACATGTATTCATTGTCTATGAGCATCAGCACCGATGGTTTGGTAGTTCCAATGGTTTTGTGTGTACTACGATATATTTAAAAAAAATCAAATTATGAAAATAAAATGTTTACAGATTAGGCATACTTTCAAGCATTATTTATTTGATGTTGTTCCGGTGAAATAAAGGTTGATATGATAAATAACACAATAACAAGAATATGGATGCTTATTTACTATATTATTATTGCACTAACAAACATGATCAAACATGATTATTCCCTAGTTAATTTTTATAATTTTCAAACCCTTGAATACATTATTACTTACAGTACTACAATTGTTTTATATGTCTAATGATAGTGTTTCTCTTTCTGGATTATAACATTATTAAAGCTCTTGAATACATATTACGACATCATTTACAACCTTTAGTCTAACTCATGTATTAATATTATCTAATACAGCTAATAATCTTTATGTTACAATATTATGTTATTCATATAGTAAACCTACAACAGGGAAGCCAACCACCCGGTGGCTAGAGATGAACAAGTAAACCTTCATGACAGAAAAGCAACATATATCATGTTTTAGACTTTACAAATTAAGTCTATAGAGAAATAACTTTTTCTTTTCTTTTATCATACGCTAGATCACCTTACAGAGTTCATGGATAAGACTATCCTCATTGAACCCGTGCTCCTTCTCCATCATCCTAGTGACTTGATTGGCCAACCAATCAGACACTAAATGCTTACATTCGAATTTGCAAAGTGATTCGGCATCTCTACTTCTTTATACTAGAATAATGTTACCTTTTGAATGCTTCTGCAAGATGGAGAGAAGTAGACTATTAAATTTGAATTTAAGCCAAATTGGAGTTAAATGTTTATGTTCATACTCAATTTTGACTTAGTTTCAATTGTAATATAGGAGTTCAGAAACAAATAAATAGAATATTAGTTTACATCCTACAAACTATCATGATTGTGAGTTCTATCTTCCAATTAATAGTAAAAGAATTCACTGTAATGCCTGTTGTTCGTATTACGTATTTGGAATACGTATACGTATTTTATCTTGTAATTGCATATATCCTTGGTTTGGCTTGGCTTGTTTACTCTCGGTTTGGGTTGGCTTGGTTCGGCCGGCCCAATGCTTGGTTCATCATGGGCCAAGGGTGGAACACCTTAGCCTATGCTTCTCCTTCATTTCCACCACAACCCCCCCTCTTTATTATCCCCACCAACCCTCTCTCTCCTCTATAATTCTCATTTACTTCTCCTTCCCCCACCATTACTCTTCTCCACCAACCAAGAACACCATAGGCAAGTGCAACTTGCTTCCACAAGAGAACTCCTTTTGATGGTTTCATTAGCTTCTCCTCATGATTCTAAATCATATTAGAACTTGTCATTTTCCATTTTGAGGCTTTAATTCTTGTAGATCTAGAGTTTTGCTATTTTTGGATTTTTGGTGTTTTGATCTATCAAACCTGCTTGTTTTCAAGTTTTGATGGTTCCATGTTTTAGAGAATTTTATTCTACCCAATTTTGACCTTTAGAAAGTTGGATTCGGACTTATTTTGACCAAGATTTGGACAATTGAAGCTTAGATTCAACCTTAGAGTTCTTGTTGTTCTTGCCATTTGGAGAAGACAGTGAACAGTGAGCTAGCTTTTTAGCTTACGCCACTGATTCGTACGCTGCTCTTTAGCGAGCGTACGCTAGCCTTCGTACGCTGCTGTTTAGCGAGCGTACGCTAGCCTTCGTACGCTGCTGTTTAGCGAGCGTACGCTAGCCTTCGTACGCTGCTCTTTAGCGAGCGTATGCTAGCCTTCGTACGCTGCTGTTTAGCGAGCGTACGCTAGCCTTCGTACGCTGCTGTTTAGCGAGCGTACGCTAGCTTTCGTATGCTGCTCTTTAGTGAGCGTACGCTCACCTTAATACGCTGCCTGTTGGCAGTATGTCTTGAGCGTACGCTAGCTTTCGTACGCTAGCTTGAGCGTACGCGTGCCTTGGTACGCTAGCTTAAGCGAGGAAGGCGTACGCTGGCCCTTTCGTACGCTAGCTTGAGCATACGCTGACCTATAGCTTGAGCGTGCCCTTGTGTATGCTGACCCTTGCGTACGCTTCCCATTGGAAGTGTATGGATCCTTTGGTACACAGACCTGAGCATACGCTAGCCTGAGCATAGCCTGGCTTGAGCGTAGCCTGATTACCCTTGATCTTCTATAGCCCTGTATATTGATATTTTATTAGATATTTAACGTCCATTTTATATCCTTACGCCTTTTGTCCTGAACTTGATAATCACGAATTTGCTTGATATGTTTGGAATTGATAACTGAGCCTGACACGATAGTGGTCCGTAGTGGTGCACTCCTGACATAATGACCTAACATGACCTGATAGTGGCCCGTCGTGGCACACTCCTGACTAGTACACTTGACATGATGACCTGACATGTTATATCTCGAATAGCTGTTGCGACGGCTACCTGATATGACATGACCTGTATAATAACCTGGACACCGTGGGCGATTGTGCTTGTATAAATAATCCAGTCTTGTCTTGTATCATGTCTAGGACAGGGACTCCTGAGTACCACGGTCAGGAGTACATACTAAAATGGACTAAGGTTAACAACTAGATTAATACAGTAGCCATGAAGAGATTTTCCAGCTACAGGCAATCCCGTTACCTGGGCGCGCTTGGGATCTGTAGCCTGCCGCCGAGTAGGGCACATTTCCAGCACACTGTCATGTGTTGCACCCTTCAAGCTACCTAAGGGTACATGCGTTTCCTGGACGATGTACCCACCTGAATTCAACCCTAATCTCTCGACCTGGGTGACCTGGATGGTCTGCAGGGCTTGTGGCTGTGGAATAATCTCACTGCATCTTTTTAGTAATTAGGCTTGTGACAACCCTAGTTAGTTAAAGTATCAAGCCGTAATTCTTGCTTGGCCGTGAAGTGATTGGATGGAGTCTAACCTGTCTAGCCTTGTCCTGATCCTGTTCCAGACTACTGCATGACCAGAATGCTTGTATTTATTTTACCGATAAATGGTGAGAATTCCAAGTTCTGTTCAGACGAAGGGTTACAACCCTGGTCCTTGTTTGGTTTACGGGTTGTAACCTGGTTATCTGAATAGTTCCATGGTTATCTCGTCGTATATCATCCTGGTGTATTTTTTTTATTTCCAGTTCTTACTTTTATTTATATCTTGGGCTGATTGCTGGTTTTAGTTCTTAAGTGAAGCTTCCTTGTGGCACTTGCTCTTTCTGGGATCTGACCCAGCTGGTTTTGTATTGCCAGATTTTGGAGCAGCTCCAGAGGATCTACCGGCCTTTCAGCCAGATGGTGACCACTAGACGGAACCCTGGCAACGAGTGGATTATTTTTGGCTCTCCCACTCTATTGTAAAAATATTCTTTTGAGGCGTTTAGCCGACGAGCACCTGTTTAGCTCGATTGCACTTTATTTACTGTCTGCCTACGGGCTGTAACATGATTGACAAATCCTAGGGTTGATCATGTATGACTAAACTCTTGCTAGTCCTAACATTTTGTAACGACTAGCTTCATGATCAGCTGAATATGTAATATTTGGGACGCCTTACTATTGTATATTTAATGATCATACATCTTGTGACTTTTACTTACTTGCTTGCGATTGAGACACTAGGCTTGTTCATGACCATAGAAGACTGTTGGCTTGTAGTAAACCCTAATGTATCTAGACAGCCGTGACCGTATAGCAAGATGGAATCCATTTCATATACGTAGCTGGCTATGTCTGCCCCCGCTCTCCAGTATTCTGGTTCTGGGGCGTGACATGGTTTAAGTGGTGGCCCATGCAGGTCTTGTAAATCAAGATATGTGAGGGTTTACTGAATAGATGTCTCAGTCAGTATTCGTCTTTGATCTCTGCTCGTATCTTCTGAATCCCTGGATTCTTGTCCTGATCATATGCTTGTATCGTTGATCTGTCCTGGTCCTTCCTTATTGTTTCCTATGTCGTCTTCTTCAGCGGCATTGTTCGTGGTCCTACCGATCAGCAAGGCAGAGCACCTCCCGCGGACCAGCAGCAACCTGGAGATCAAGGCCAGCATTCCGGAGTAGCCTCCAGAGTCGAGCCTATTAGAGAAGAGCCACAAGTTCAGCTAGTTCAGCCTATCGTGCCTGATGATGGCACTTTGGTTGGGCTCGTCAGGACCTTGATAGCTTCTCAAGATCGTCGTGGAGATGCCTTGCAACAGGCAGTGGCTGATGCTTTGACTAGAGGTGGTCATCCAGGGAACAGCGCGGCCAACAGCTTCAAGCGCTTGAACCCTCCATTCTTTGACGGTAGTGAAGATGCTATCGCGGCAGATGCATGGCTTCAGGATACAGAGGTGGTTCTAGAAGCAGCCAAGACTCCAGAGAATGAGAAGGTAGCCGTGGTGCGCCTGCAGTTGTTAGATCTTGCCCGCAGCTGGTGGGCAGTGCAGGCCGTTGGATTAGCAGCCCCCATTGCTTGGGCAGTATTCCGAGAGAGATTCCAGACCAAGTATTTCGATGCCGTGGCTCGGTATGATCTGCAGACCAGGTTCACCAATCTAAAGCAAGGAGGCAGGACGGTCGACGGATATGCAGCCGAGTTTTCCAGACTCAGTCGGTTTGCTCCCACTTTGGTGGCAACCGAGTATGATAGAGCCCAGCGATTCCAGCAGGGACTTCACCTGGAGATCTTGTTGGCAGTCGAGCAGTTTGGGCATCAGACTTTTGATGCAGTCTTGAGAGCAGCCCGGAGGCATGAGTATACCTCCCAGAGGATCGTGGACAGGACCGGAGGTCGGAAGAGATCTCACGGCCAGATGAATCAGTCTTCAGCCCCAGCCCCGGCAGCCAGGGCTTTGACTATTGGAGCTCCGAGGCGAGCAGCCTCAGTGACGTCGGTTCAGCATTCAACTCCAACGCACCCTCAGCAGCAGAAGCAGAAGCAATCTTCCGCAGTGGGTTGTTCTCATTGTGGGAAGCCAGGCCATGTGGTGGCAGAGTACCGTAGGGCGCAGGGATTGTGTCTGGCTTGTGGAGCACCAGACCATAGGGTTGGATCCTGCCCGAATAGGGATGGTTCATTATCGTCCAACCTTTCTAGCTCTTCGGTGAGAAGACCAGCTCTGGTCCAGCAGCAGTAGTATCCATTGCCGAGGCCCTTGCCGCCTCAGACCCAAGTATTCCAGCAGCAGAACCCCCAGCAGTATGTACAAGTCCAAGCCCAGAGTCAGAGCAGGCAGCGAGGATTTCAGCAGAGGGGACCAGCACCCCGAGGGCACGGTCAGGCTATGGTGATGACCGTGGAGGAAGGATTGGCACCAGGAGAGGTAGTGGCAGGTACTATTCTCGTCAACTCCTTTCTAGCTTCAGCTTTATTTGATTCTGGTGCATCGTATTCATTTATGTCTGCACGATTCGCGACACGGGTAGGATTGGAGCCCGAGTCATTATCAGTAAGGCTTAATATACTTACTGGTAACGGACTTGTGGGAGTAGATAGAGTGTTTTCCTCGTGTCGGATCGTAGTTAGCGGTAGGGAATTCCCCGCTAGATTGATAGAGTTCCCGATGGCCGATTATGATGTGGTCCTAGGGATGGATTGGTTGAGGAACCAGTATGCTAGAATAGACTGCCATATTGGTAGGGTTGTTTTTAGCATTCCAGGAGAGCCAGAGTTTTCTTTCTCTCGAGGCGAGGTTGAGCCTTCTCCTCCGATATTGCGGATGGCAGTAGCAGCAGTTCAGTTGCCCAGGATAGTGGATGAGTTTCCAGATGTTTTCCCAGAAGAACTTCCAGGTATGCCTCCGGAGCGGGAGATCGAGTTCACTATAGACTTGATTCCCGGGACAGCCCCAGTGTCAGAGAGAGTCTACAGGATGGCGCCATCAGAGTTAGAGATATTGTACAAGATAATTGAAGAACTCAGAACCAAGGGATTCATTCGTGCTAGTGGATCGCCTTGGGGAGCCCCGATGCTTCTTGTGAAAAAGAAGGATGGTACGTCCAGGTTATGTGTTGATTATCGTACCTTGAACTCAGTGACAATCAAGAACAGATACCCTCTTCTGAGGATAGATGACTTGTTTGATCAACTCAAGGGGGCTTCAGTATTCTCGAAGATTAATTTGCGCTCAGGTTATCATCAGATCAGAGTCAGAGAGCAGGACATCCCGAAGACAGCTTTTAGATCGAGATATGGGCATTGGGAGTTCCTTATTATGCCTTTTGGAGCAACCAATGCGCCGACAGTATTCATGGACCTCATGAATCGCATTTTCATGCCTTACTTGGATCAGTTTGTGATTGTGTTCTTGGATGACATCCTGGTCTACAGCAAGAGTGAGGCGGAGCATGAGCAGCATCTTCGTGTGGTTCTTCAGATCCTCAGAGTGCACCAGTTATATGCCAAGTTTAGTAAATACGAGTTTTGGCTCGATCGCATTTCGTACTTGGGTCATATCATCACCAGAGAAGGAGTAGAAGTGGATCTCCAGAAGATTGTAGCTATTGAGTCATGGCCAGTGCCCAGCACAGTTGCAGAAGTTCGCAGTTTCCTTGGATTGGCTGGCTATTACCGACGGTTTGTTTCGGATTTTGCTCGAATTTCAGCGCCATTGACCCAGTTGACCCGCAAGGATGCACAGTTTGCTTGGACAGCAGAGTGTCAGAGTTCTTTTGAGCAGTTGAAGCGAGGCCTGATAACAGCTCCTATTCTCACGCTTCCAGATGGGACCGGAGGATTCTCAGTTTATTGTGATGCTTCAGGCAGAGGTTTAGGATGTGTTCTGATGCAGCGTGGGAAGGTGATAGCTTATGCGTCACGACAACTTCGTGATCATGAGAGGAATTACCCAAACCATGACTTGGAGCTGGCAGCAGTGGTATTTGCACTTAAGTTGTGGAGGCACAACTTGTACGGAGATAGGGTAGAGATTTTCATCGACCACAAGAGCCTGAAGTATGTTTTCACCCAAAAGGATCTTAACACGTGTCAGAGGAGGTGGCTGGAGCTTCTTGTGGATTATGATGTCAGCTTGCAGTATCATCCTGGGAAGGCCAATGTCGTAGCAGATGCATTGAGCAGGAGAGCCGGAGCTTATTTCCTAACAGCGCAACCAGAGCTGTTAGCAGATCTTCAGAAGATGGGTATTGAAGTCGTTCTCCCTTCCAGTGTGGCGTTGATGGCCAGCATGCAAGTTCAGTCCACTATAGTCGAGAGGATCCGGATGGCGCAGTCGGCAGATTCCAAGCTTCAGCGACTCAGAGCAGAGTGTGAAGCAGGACGAAGATCAGAGTTATGTATTCATAAGGATGGTACACTTAGGCATGGTAAGCGTCTTTGTGTACCCAGTGGAGATATCAGACAGGAGATCATGTCAGAGGCGCACAGTTCGCAGTATTCCATCCATCCCGGCAGTACGAAGATGTACCGTGATATCCGGCAGCATTTCTGGTGGAATGGTATGAAGCGGGAGATAGCTCGGTTTGTCTTTCGATGTTTGGTTTGCCAACAGGTTAAGGCCGAACATCAGAGACCGGCTGGACTTCTTCAGCCCTTATCGATTCCAGAATGGAAGTGGGAGCATATGACCATGGATTTCGTGACTGGATTACCTAGATCCCCAGCTAGTAGAGATGCTATTTGGGTCATTGTGGATAGGCTTACCAAGGTAGCGCACTTTCTCCCGTTTAGAGTTGGTCAGTCGACGGCTCAGCTAGCAGAGATGTACCTCAGGCAGATTGTCAGATTGCACGGAGTGCCAGTCAGTATCACCTCGGACCGAGATTCAAGATTTATGTCGTACTTTTGGCGTAGCTTGCAAGAGAGTTTGGGGACTCATCTCCAGTTCAGTTCAGCATATCACCCGCAGACAGATGGCCAGACGGAGCGCACGATCCAGACTCTTGAAGACATGTTGCGGTCTTGCACGCTTGACTTCGGTGGTTCATGGGAAGATCATTTGCACCTGGTGGAATTCTCATACAACAATAGTTTCCAGGCCAGTATCTAGATGGCACCGTTCGAGGCACTGTATGGTAGGAAGTGCAGATCCCCGCTAGCCTGGGATGATGTTGGAGAGAGGCAGATGCTTGGTCCAGAAATGATTGCTCAAACCGTTGAAGTAGTCAGGCGAGTCAGAGATCATCTTCGAGTTGCCCAAGATCGCCAGCGCCATTGGGCCGATTCTTATCGGTGTCCTCTCGAGTTTTCGGTCGGCGATCATGTATTCCTGAGGATTTTGCCTAACCATGGCGTCATTCGTTTCGGCGTATGGGGAAAGCTTAGTCCTAGGTATATAGGGCCGTTCGACATTCTGGAGCGAGTAGGAGATGTATCCTATCGTCTCGCTCTTCCACCGTCGCTAAACGAGGTACATGACGTGTTCCATGTATCCCAATTACGATGGTACATTCCGTACCCGAGCCACATCCTGGATTATTCAGAATTGGTTGTTGGTACCAACCTTTCGTATGAGGAGAGGCCCGTGTCTATATTGGACCGGAGAGAGAAGATCCTTAAGAACAAGACTATCAAGTTAGTTCGAGTTGCTTGGGATCATCACTCTTTGGATGAGTCAACGTGGGAGCGTGAGGATGATATCCGATCGCGATATCCTGACTTGTTTGACTCGTGAGGTATAATGTCTTTCTTATGCCTCATGCCTTCGATTCCTTGCTTGCATGATTGATTGCTTGATTGATTGTCTAGTATAGCTTGCCTGTAAATAGTGTAGCTTGTTCTTGTCCCTCTAGTCTCATAATTAAATTCCGAGGACGGAATTCTTTTAAGGTGGGTAGAGTTGTAATGTCTGTTGTTCGTATTACGTATTTGGAATACGTATACGTATTTTATCTTGTAATTGCATCTCTTCTTGGTTTGGCTTGGCTTGTTTACTCTCGGTTTGGGTTGGCTTGGTTCGGCCGGCCCAATGCTTGGTTCATCATAGGCCAAGGGTGGAACACCTTAGCCTATGCTTCTCCTTCATTTTCACCACAATCCCCCTCTTTATTATCCCCACCAACCCTCTCTCTCCTCCATAATTCTTATTTACTTCTCCTTCCCCCACCATTACTCTTCTCTACCAACCAAGAACACCATAGGCAAGTACAACTTGCTTCCACAAGAGAACTCCTTTTGATGGTTTCATTAGCTTCTCCTCATGATTCTAAACCACATTAGAACTTGTCATTTTCCATTTTGAGGCTTTAATTCTTGTAGATCTAGAGTTTTGCTATTTTCGGATTTTTGGTGTTTTGATCTATCAAACCTGCTTGTTTTCAAGTTTTGATGGTTCCATGTTTTAGAGAATTTTATCCTACCCAATTTTGACCTTTGGAAAGTTGGATTCGGACTTGTTTTGACCAAGATTTGGACAATTGAAGCTTAGATTCAACCTTAGAGTTCTTGATGTTCTTGCCATTTGGAGAAGACAGTGAACAGTGAGCTAGCTTTTTAGCTTACGCCACTGAGTCGTACGCTGCTCTTTAGTGAGCGTACGCTAGCCTTCGTACACTGCTCTTTAGCGAGCGTACGCTAGCCTTCGTACGCTGCTGTTTAGCGAGCGTACGCTAGCCTTCGTACGCTGCTCTTTAGCGAGCGTACGCTAGCCTTCGTACGCTGCTGTTTAGCGAGCGTACGCTAGCTTTCGTACGCTGCTCTTTAGTGAGCGTACGCTGCCTGTTGGCAGTATGTCTTGAGCGTACGCTAGCTTTCGTAGGCTAGCTTGAGCGTACGCGTACCTTGGTACGTAGCTTAAGCGAGGAAGGCGTACGCTGGCCCTTTCGTACGCTAGCTTGAGCGTACGCTGACCTATAGCTTGAGCGTGCCCTTGTGTACGCTGACCCTTGCGTACGCTTTCCATTGGAAGTGTATGGATCCTTTGGTACGCAGACCTGAGCGTACGCTAGCCTGAGCATAGCCTGGCTTGAGCGTAGCCTGATTACCCTTGATCTTCTATAGCCCTGTATATTGATATTTTATTAGATATTTAACGTCCATTTTATATCCTTACGCCTTTTGTCCTGAACTTGATAATCACGAATTTGCTTGATATGTTTGGAATTGATAACTGAGCCTGACACGATAGTGACCCGTAGTGGTGCACTCCTCGTCGTGGCGCACTCCTGACTAGTATACTTGACATGATGACCTGACATGTTATATCTCGAATAGCTGTTGCGACGGCTACCTGACATGATATGACCTGTATAATAACTTGGACACCGTGGGCGATTGTGCTTGTAGAAATAATCCAGTCTTGTCTTGCATCATGTCTAGGACAGGGACTCCTGAGTACCACGGTCAGGAGTACCTACTAAAATGGACTAAGGTTAACAACTAGATTAATACAGTAGCCATGAAGAGATTTCCCAGCTACAGGCAATCCCGTTACCTGGGCGCGCTTGGGATCTGTAGCCTGCCGCCGAGTAGGGCACATTTCCAGCACACTGTCATGTGTTGCATCCTTCAAGCTACCTAAGGGTACATGCGTTTCCTGGACGATGTACCCACCTGAATTCAACCCTAATCTCTCGACCTGGGTGACCTGGATGGTCTGCAGGGCTTGTGGCTGTGGAATAATCTTACTGCACCTTTTTAGTAATTAGGCTTGTGACAACCCTAGTTAGTTAAAGTATCAAGCCGTAATTCTTGCTTGGCCGTGAAGTGATTGGATGGAGTCTAACCTGTCTAGCCTTGTCCGATCCTGTTCCAGACTACTGCATGACCAGAATGCTTGTATTTATTTTACCGATAAATGGTGAGAATTCCAAGTTCTGTTCAGACGAAGGGTTACAACCCCGGTCCTTGTTTGGTTTACGGGTTGTAACCTGGTTATCTGAATAGTTCCATGGTTATCTTATCGTATATCATCCTGGTATATTTTCTTTATTTCCAGTTCTTACTTTTATTTATATCTTGGGCTGATTGCTGGTTTTAGTTCTTAAGTGAAGCTTCCTTATGGCACTTGTTCTTTCTGGGATCTGACCCAGCTGGTTTTGTATGGCCAGATTTCGGAGCAGCTCCAGAGGATCTACCGGCCTTCCAGCCAGATGGTGACCACTAGACGGAACCCTGGCAACGAGTGGGTTATTTTTGGCTCTCCCACTCTATTGTAAAAATATTCTTTTGAGGCGTTTAGCCGACGAGCACCTGTTTAGCTCGATTGTACTTTATTTACTGTCTGCCTACGGGCTGTAACATGATTGACAAATCCTAGGGTTGATCATGTATGACTAAACTCTTGCTAGTCCTAACATTTTGTAACGACTAGCTTCATGATCAGCTGAATATGTAATATTTGGGACGCCTTACTATTGTATATTTAATGATCATACATCTTGTGACTTTTACTTACTTGCTTGCGATTGAGACACTAGGCTTGTTCATGACCATAGGAGACTGTTGGCTTGTAGTAAACCCTCATGTATCTAGACAGCCGTGACCATATAGTGAGATGAAATCTATTTCATATACGTAGCTGGCTATGTCTGCCCCCGCTCTCCAGTATTCTGGTTCTGGGGCGTGACATTCACTTATCATCCAAACAGATAGGTAAGATGTAACAAGAAAGGATATGATTTATTTACCTTCTGTTTTTTAGCAGGAGGATCATAATTGAATACTAACAGAATACAGTCTTTATCGCTTCCAAGTGTAGACACCACTCTTTCATTCCGCTAACCCTGTAAACGTAAGAGTTTAAAGATAGAGCATTGCATAGAAAATAGCATTAACAAAAGATATGCAGGATTTCATTATGGTGGTAGCTTGAAATGTAGTTTATGGGTGGCAATATTACTTTTGCCTATGGGGTTTGATGTTTCATTGCTCACTCTTTAATTAAACATGCTCATATTAAAACCTTGTTTATTCATTTATTATAAAGACCTTTAATTGGATTCATTTGTAGGAATCCTTATGGAATGCTTTGTGAACCTTCTTATCTGCCTCGTATATATTTAATGGAGGTCTTTAGCAGGTTATAATTCGTACAAGTGGGTCATACACAATGGACAAAGGTTGGGTACAGTTTAAAAGGTTAATATTTATTCTTAAAACAATAAACATTGGCATACTTGTTGCTTTTTATTAATATAAGATTATGTGTGGGGGTTTGTCTTTGTTTGTAGAGATTCACAAGCATATCAAAATGGAGCACGAAAGTTTGCTAATACAATTCAAGCTAGCAAGGAAAATCCCGAAAAAATTCAATGTCCTTGTTGTCGTTGTTTAAGTCATCGATTTCACCATTTTGATACGGTTTATGAGCACTTGGTCATATTTGGGATGGATCCTACATATGATAAATGGGTCTTTCATGGAGAAAGTTCTACTGCAACTAGAGACAAAGATTTTGAAATACCCGAGGCATATAAAATGTTCAGAGATGCAAATATTGAAGATGATTTTTTTGATGACAATGATATTAATGTGGAACCTGCATATCAAAGAAGAGAGCCACATTATGCAAATCTTGTGGAGGATGCTGAACTTCCTTTATATGGTGGATCTACTTACACAAAGATGGCTGCAGTCGTTGCCCTATATAAATACAAATCTAGACATAGTCTTATGGACAGCGGTTTTAATGAACTTCTTGAGATGCTTGGCAAAATTCTACCTCAAGACAATAAGCTTCCTGATTCTTTATATTCAGTAAAGAAGCTACTTAAGGATTTTGATCTAGGCTATGAGAAGATACATGCTTGTGTTAATGATTGTTGTTTATTTAGAAAGGAAAATGAACATATGAAGACATGTCCAAAATATGGGGCTTCACGGTGGAAAGTTGATGTGCGCACCAATAAGATTCAAAATGGAGTTCCTAAAAAGGTATTGAGGTACTTTCCTATAATACCAAGATTTAGAAGAATGTTTAAATCACCCGAGAAGGCTGAACAACTAAGATGGCATGACACTCACAAAAGTCAGGATGGAAAGATGCGGCACCCTGTTGATTCAATGGCATGGAATATGATCGATAGCAAGTGGCCTGAGTTTGCATCTGATCCACGTAATCTTAGGCTTGGCCTTGCATCGGATGGATTTAATTCTTTCGGTGATCGTAGTACTCAATATAGTTGTTGGCCTGTGATTTTGGTTGCTTATAATTTGCCTCCTTCCCTATGCATGTCAAAGGAAAACTTGATGTTGACATTATTGATCCCCAGGCCTAAGCAACTAGGAAATGACATAGATGTATACTTGGAGCCACTTATAGAAGATTTGAAAGAGTTATGGACCAATGGTGTGAATGTTTTTGATTCATTCAGCAAATCCATATTTAATTTGAAGGCCGTTCTAATGTGGACAATAAATGACTTTTCAGCCTATGGAAATTTATCTGAATATTCCACAAAGGGTAGAGCAGCTTGTCCAATATGTGGAATTGAGACATCTTCAAGACGGTTGGCTAATTGTCAAAAGCATGTATACATGGACCATAGACGGTTTCTCGCGCATAATCATCCATTTAGATCAAAAAAGTCTTGGTTTGATGGAAATGAAGAACATAGAGGGAAGCCTAGAGCACTAACAGGTTCACAAGTTTTTGATGTGGTAAAGAACCATGTCAATAATTGGGGGAAACAAAAAATAGAAAAGAAGAAAAGGAAAAAGAAGCAAGAACAACCAAGTAATGATTCAATATGGCCTTGGAAGAAGAAATCAATTTTTTTTGAGTTACCTTATTGGAAGGTACTATCATTATCTCTCTCTCTATATATATATATATATATCTCTTTCTAAAAATAAAATAATTTTAATTTTTGAATTTATTATATTTTCTTTATATGACGTTTCAGAGTTTGCTATTGCGACATAATTTAGATGTGATGCACATTGAGAAGAACATTTGTGAGAGCATTATTGGTACACTCTTGAGTATAAAAGGGAAAACAAAGGATGGGCTAAATTCTCATAGAGATATGGCAGAAATGGACATAAGGAAAGAATTACATGCTGAAAAAAAAGGGGATAAGTTTCGATGGGCAGCGGGCTCTTTTAATTTATCGAAGTCAGAGAAGCAATTGTTTTGTGCGAGGCTTGCAAATTTATGATTGCCTGATGGTTACAGTTCCAACATTTCAAATCATGTGTCGTTAAAAGATTCCAAGATTTTAAACCTCAAGTCTCATGATTATCACATTCTACTTCAACAAGTGTTATCAGTAGCATTAAGAGGACTTCTACCAAAGGGTGCGAGAACTGCAATATTTCGACTTTGTTCATTTTTTAATGAATTATGTCAAAGAGTGATCGATAAAAACAGATTGGAACAACTCAAAACTGAAGTTGCAGAAACTTTGTGCTCATTAGAAAGATTTTTTCCTCCATCATTTTTTGATGTTATGGTGCATCTCACAATTTATCTTGTACGAGAAGCTCGAATTGGTGGGCCAGTACATTTTCGTTGGATGTATCCCTTTGAGAGATAACAACATATATTTTAAACTAATAATGAAACTTATAAATTATTCTATACTCTTCTAACAGTATCTTTTAATTATATCTATGAAGGTACTAAAAGGATATGTTAGAAATCGTTCACGGCCTGAAGGATGTATAGCAGAAATGTATCTTGCTGAAGAGTGCTCAAGTTTTTGTAGTGGATACATAAAGCAAGCTACTAAAATTGGAGCTCAATATAGACGTAATGATGATTTTGAGAATGAAACTATGGGAGAAGGGGAGGACAATTTCTAAGGGTAAAACAAGGAGTATGTCTTCTGACATGTTAGAGATAGCTCATCGTACTGTTTTGTTCAACAGTTCTGAAGTTGAACCGACATTAAGTAAGTATGATACCAAATTGTAACTTATTTTCATTTAAAATTTTCACTTTCTAAGTTCTCATGTACTTATACTTTAATACCAGAATGCATTTAGAGGAACTTAAGCATTTGGATGGGCGCCTTTTGAAGAATGAAAGTTTGCTACAAAAGAGACATACAGAGTCTTTTATAGGATGGCTAGCAAATAAAGTCAAAACGGGCCAAGTTGACACTATGTCAAGCACATTAAGGTGGCTAGCATGTGGACCTAAAAAGGATGTAATGTCATTCTTAGGTTATATCATCAATGGTCATCGATTTCATACAAAAGATGCCGAGAAAAGCACACAAAATAGTGGTGTTTCAATTGAAGCAGAAATAATTTGTCGATCCAGTGCAAGAGACACTTCTCATGTCATTGGAAGAGTTTCTTATTATGGAGTTATTAGAGACATAATTTTACTTGATTACTACAATATCCAGGTTCCTTTATTTCAATGTGATTGGGCAAACATAGATAATGGTGTCAAAGTTGAAGAGGGATTTACATTGGTTAACCTTCACCAAGGGCAAAGTCAATTTGAAAGAGATCCATTTATTTTAGCATCACAAGCAAAACAAGTATTTTATTCAAGAGATTGTGATGTATCACATTGGTACGCTGTTCTAAGAGCACCACCACGAGGTTTTTACGAGTTAGAAAGTTTTGAAGAGAGTGCGTACATGCCATGTGCACCATTAGATGACTACAACTTGATCCGAACCTTGATGGGGAAAGTTATGTAAGACATGATTGTGAGAAGGTGACTTCAGATGAGGTAAATAATTAGTATTTTGATAGTAATCATTTATCAATTTTTTATATACATATATCCCATTTTTTCTCTTATTAATTAATTTAAATGTTTCACTAAACAGATTGAAGATTAATCTCAACGATGGAGATTTTTCCAAACAGTTTGAAGATTACTAAACAAATTGAAGAGTCCTAAGTGTTAGTTGAAAGAAAATAGATGTGTTATTTGGAAGTGTCACATGTGAACTTGCTCACACTTTATTATATGTACTCTCGTACTTTATGTATTTATCTTTTTCTTTAACTAGTACAATTGTGTTTGCGGGAGAGCACTTGTTGTTTTCCTCTTTTGAGCCTATAATTGAATGTTTGTTGTTTCCCTGTGAATAATGAGTGCTTGTTTGTCAAAGTGTTAGTCTTATATTGGTTCATCTAGTTTATAGTTTTTTGTTCATGTTAATTGGTATTTGTTAATATTTTTTTTCTTGACTGTATCAATTGGCCTTGCTG
Organism: Iris pallida; assembly: GCA_029216955.1. Lineage (NCBI taxonomy): Eukaryota > Viridiplantae > Streptophyta > Magnoliopsida > Asparagales > Iridaceae > Iris > Iris pallida. The sequence goes on along the minus strand of JANAVB010006993.1, from coordinate 10,962,554 downwards.
ACCGTTGTTTAATTTTCTTTCTTTGGAAGTGCTGTAAATTTTGCCAATTACATCACTTTATTGGATTTTGCAAAGACGATCCTACTGCCTAGTGGGTAAGACTAGCTACCACCAAACTTCAGTAGCTACATTTCCTCCAATATGTTTAGTAGAAATTTGGTGCGATGTACATGGTTATTGGGAACCGATTAGGTTTTGACATGTAGTGGAACTTCTACAGGGGCCCTTATATAGTCGTTCTATAACTGGCATCAAAATCTCAAAGTACACCAGAAGAAGCCTTTCTATAACTGGCAATAATTTTCTGTTTGCTGGTTACTAGTTTACTGCTTCAATCCCTCTAAAAGGTCAATATATTTACTAATCTCACTTGTCTTCATTGTACTCCCTTGCTCTTTATTTATTTTTTCTGTGCCATCTATGTGCATTGGATGTGGATGGAGAGAATATATTCTACTAAACCATCAATGAGCTTGGAATATTATGCGAAAGACTAATTTGTTTTCTCAATTGAAATATCTTGTGCGGCTGTCTTTTTGCTGGAAATTAGACTTCATCTACAATAGCAATAAATCCATTAATCAGCAATAAATCCATTAATCTTTTGATTAGTCTGCAAAATTTGATTATTCTGCAAAATAAGTTCAACTTATGGACAAGTCTGACTGGTTCCTCTCAGGGAGTACATGGTTTTTCCTTTTTTATTTCTGTGTCGATGGATTCGAATTGTTTGTCTATTCATTCATGACTCAGCAATTGTTTGGTGAGGTCTCACTTTTGAACTGGAGGTCAGGAAAATGAAGCATGAGGGCTTATTTGATAATGGAGACTTTAGCACCAGGTTTGGTCAACCTGCTGGAGTGCCATTGTCCTTTTTGATAAAATGTGATTGTTTTGATCTATTTTAGAATGAGATTTTTTTCTGTTACAGCAGAATGTGATTGTTTCTAGCTATTATGGCAAGGTTTAACTAGTGAAAGAACTTGGTTATGTTCTTAAAAACTGGTGCACACGTTGACCTTGAAATATATATGCAAAAATTGCATAATGTGTTATTGAATTGTTATAGATCAATTGCCTAGGATGATATTCACAGACATCTGATGTTTTCTTGTTAAATTACAAAAGTTGTGTATTATGTACATACACAGACATCTGATGTTTTCTTTTATATGTAATGAGTATTTTAGACGCTGCAGGTCTATTCAGAAACTTGTGAACATGTCTGGATCTGCTGAAGTAAGCTCCATTTATCTTTATAGTCTTTCTTTAATAATATTTTGGTGAAAAACCTTTAGTTTTTATTATGTGCTTGTTTTACAAAGTCTTCCAAAAAGGGTTCTAAAAGAGAAGAGAAACAACGTTTAGCTGCCATAGCGGGGACCATGCAAAGAGGAAATGAAAGTATAAGAATATCAAATGGAGACTCTAACTCTCCATCTATACCAAGTGATCAAAATCAATCAAGTTCTACTGTGCCTGAAAAGAAGAAAACTAGGGGTAAATCAAGAATGGATCATATTCGTATGAGAAAAAATCTCGTTCCGGTCGATTTCAATGATAGGGGTCAACCAATTGGAGATACTGTAGCTGAATTTGCTAGTTTTCTAGGTTCTACATCAAGAGATTTAGTGCCAGTGACAATGGAGAACTGGACAGATCTTTCTGATGATTTTAAACATCAAATCTGGGAGCACATCACGGTAATATTTATATATGTCATACTCATGTTTTTTCGAGATGCATGTAGTCAACTCTTAATTTTTTTTTCATTGATGTGTATCTTTTTTTTATAGCAAAAATACATTATTGATGATTGCCACAAGACATATGTATTCCAAAAGTTAGGAAAGCATTGGCGTAATCATAAATCTAATTTGATTAAAGAAGTGACGGAGCAAGCAAAAGTTGTAGGTCTACCACGAGCACTTGCTCTCCTAAAACCTGACAATATACCATTCGTTAAAGATTGGAAGACTTTTGTAATCAAGAGATGTACTCCAGAATTTAAGGTAAATATTGTTGGTTTTATTGCTTTTTTTGCTATAAATATTTGCTATTGCTATATAACATATATTTCATATGTAATAAAGGAAAGAAGCAAAAAATTCAAGAAGATGAGGAAAAGTCAAACTTTGTTGCATACAACGAGTCGTAAGGGATATGCTCGTCTAGAGGATGAAATGGTAAATCTGTTTGCTGCCTAAAAATCTGTTTTTTTTACACTAGTCATTTATTAGCCTTGTTGATTTTTACTCACCCTTTGTTACCCAAATAAAAATATCTTGTAGCGTCAACAAAGTGACAATCATAATTCCATACAAAGAGTTGATGTTTGGATCAAGGGACATAAGAGGAAGACGGGTACATTGAGTTCAGAGGCTCAGAAAATTTTGGTATATTTTCGTTTATTTATCTTATCATTTGGTTATTCACTTATATCGTTCTAAAATTGCCTATTGTACTATTTTTTATTAGGATGACATAGAAGATACTTATAAGGCAGCGGCACCATCAAAAAAAACTTCTCTTCAAGATGATGCGGTTTCAAAAGTAATTGGCCCTGAACGACGAGGAAGAGTAAGAGGGCTTGGCTTTGGGGCGACTCCTTCAAAAGTGGAAGGCCAAAAATATCAACGAGATAAATTCAATAGATTGGAAAGTGAGTTGATGGAATTGAAAATTTTTGTTAAAAGCATTGCTGAAAAGGTCAATAGAAATAATAACACCGTAAGTTTTATAGTTCGACATAGTATCTCTATTCTTTATTAGAAACCAATTTGTTCAATAGTTAATGTATTTTTCATTCATGTAGCAAATTGAAAACTCAAATACAGTGAGAAAGGCTAACTCAAACTCTGGGGTCCAAAGTTCTACCAATCGTGAGATAGCTGAAGCAAGGCTGGAAAAGGAAAATGCAGAAAGTCCAACTTCCCCTAACATTGGGACAAAATGCAAATTATTGGATTGGGAGACGGGTTCAGAAGTTGTGACAATTGGCGAGATTGCATCTACAAATCCCAAAGATTTGGTCCATCATGTGGCTATAGGACAAGAGTGCTATAAACTTTGGGTTCATGAAGTAATTGATTATGAAGTAACTTTGTATCGACCGACATGCGAGTTTTTTCTTCTACATGAGGCTTTATCAAGTACAATCGCGTGGCCTATCAAGTATATCAGATTCGACTAGTGGTAACACTCACGGGGTAAGGTAATATGACTACCCTTCTCTTTATTTGACCATATTATAACTAAGTATTTGTTACATTCGTTGATTTTAATAATTATCCATTGAATTATTGCATAGAGAATTTGCTTAAATACTGTCATTTAGAATTTAAATTCGTCGATTCGAAGCACGATAATGGACCTGGGCACATTTGAGGTTGCTTGCAAATGAAAATGAACTTATTACCTTAGGTAACTCGGAAAAGAAATAATTTATTTTCATTACCATTTTCATACCATGCTATGCTTGAAAACTGATGAATCAATTAACTATTTTTATTACCTTAGGCAACTCCTTCAAAAGTGGAAGGCCAAATACACTATCTTAAATACCCTCCATAACTCATCCTATATCTGAACACATCACCTCCTATCCTGCCTATATCGCTTTCACAACCAGCAACACCAGACTTTCCTCTCCTTACCTGGGCACACAGAAAAAGCCCCCAAATCTTCTTCACAAGATACCCCACTCACATTTCTATACACAAGTATACACTCCTTAACCAATTACAGTAAAGTCACTTCTATATACCTACCTATCACTGCTGCTTTAAATATGTAATATCCCCACACCAATATAGACATTCATCCACACATCCCAATCACTAATACCTATATGTATTACTTTAACTAATGCAACTAAACTTTCGCCCAAACCTTCTAACCTACTGATACTGCCATATGGGAAATGGGTTGAATGGTAAGGTAGTGAAGAATCTGTACATATACCCTCTTCCTAATAACTGCTGTCTAATTAGTTGAATAGGCCAAGTGGCTTATTGCCTAAGCCCCCAATCTGTCTAACAGGACCCCCCTCATTGACACTAATCCTTTACCTAACTGGTATTCCCTCTTCTATCCAAATCCAAACAAATGTAACACTGAAGGCATACTAGTCATCTCTCATATGATGACTGATACAAGGTCTGTGATTCCCCCTTAATAGAGGCTAAAGCATTCCCCCATCTGAGACACACCCTGTCCATCCAATATCGTATTTCATTTCTCCTATCTCTCACACATATGTACAGATATTGCAACAAGTTCAAACCCCCTTCTAACACACTCACTCCCTTGATTTTTCTCTTCATACTGCAGTCATCCACCTGCACATGACTCTTCCTATTCACCATATCCTATCTACTGCTTGCAGCCAAGAGATAGGGCACATCCACAATTACATCATGTGGCTGACCTTATATATACTGCATATATAAACACACTCTAATCAACATTCAAGTCAGTCCCCTAACCTACGCCATTGGAGTCCCCTTTACTTCATGTACTGCTATCACTCTCATTCTCATGACACCAACACACCCTACAACCATACCAGTTGCTGATACTCAAAACAAGGTTTATACTAAACTCAAATCAAACTAGATACACATAGATACAACATTCCCCATGTACCCTTACCTGAACAGAGCTTAAATAGCCTATACTAGGAAGGTTATGAGCATAACTAATCTCCTGAGAATCTGATCTAATGATATCCTAAGATTGGACATGAAGAGATAACTCATTCAAATGTTTGATACATAAAAACATATATATACATAAGACATCCCAATCCCACTGAACATATAATGTAACTGATACTTAAAGGTTTGAACTGAACCTATAGATGTTCAAGGGATTGTTCCATCTAAGAAGGCTAAATGAAATGGGACTGAAAAATGGATGCAGTGGTTAATATGTACACTGTATGCAGGACAGGTCAATGCAAGCAGTACAAATCATTAGATCCTAATGGGCATGATCCTAACTGGTATATTTTCATAACACACTATAATAAGTACAAAAATTGTACAAATCATGTGTCATATAAATTATTCAAGGGATTGTTCCAGCTGAAGTTTTCTATATATGTTATATTTTTGCTATTGTTATTCCAATTTTGAACTTTATATTGACATGATTTGTTATTGTATATGATAGGTTATATAAGAGATGCTACTTTTTGCGGGAGGTTGTGGACTTGGGCTCTTTTGATGTTGTGGCGATTGAAGACGGGTCTACGTACATGCTATTTCTCGACCATGAATGGAATGAAGGAATTGATATATTTTGTATAGGCCTAGATTAAGTATATGACAATATTTCTGTGACATTTAGTTGGTGATTTAGAATTTATATGATGTGACATTATATATGGTTTCAATAAAAATAAGTACTTATAACAATTGTTGTGTACACTATGAAGTCATTTTGAATTTGGATGATTAATTTGACACAATTGTTTCAATGAAAGTGATTACTTTTCATTGTTGTGTATATTATATCTTGTTATTCAATGGATCAAAGATAAAATTGATGGATACAAAAATTAGGATGTTTTTATAAAAAAAATTAAGAGCATTTAAGGCGTGCAAAATATGTCCTATTTGTTTGTATTTGATACTTTTCACGACAAACAATAAATGTCGTGATTTATGTAATAATGACATGTATAAGTATGCCATAATTGCTTGCTTGTACGGTGTGCAAAAACACGCCATAATTGACTTTTCACGACACACAATGCATGTCGTGAATGACTATAGACGACGCACAAATAGAGTTTCTACGACGCGCAAATTAAGTCGTTAAAAGTGCCAGTTTTTTATGGCATAGGCTAATACGGTGCGATCATGCGCGTCGTCTTAAGTGTTTTACGGCGCATATTGTGCGCCGTAAAAACATATTTTTTCTGTAGTGATATGTCTTCTGTGTCTGCTGTGGATGAGATATAGTTTATTGATTTTCTGGCCTGCGATTATATTGTTACAGCTTATGTATATATACGAGGATTCCATATATTGGAGTATTCATCGTATATATGCAGCTAGCATGTCTACGTACTTGGTCCTAAGTATTTTGGGACTGGGGCGTTACAGTGACGATCCATCGTCAATCACATAGCTACCGAATACCTACTCAAGGCATCAGCAACCACGTTAGCCTTCTTTGGATGATACTGCAACGAAATGTCGAAGTCCTTCATCAACTCCAACCATCTCCTTTGCCTCATGTTGAGCTCCTTCTGTGTAAACACATACTTCAAGCTCTTGTGGTCTGTGAAGATATCCACACGCTCTCCATATAGATAGTACTTCCATAACTTAAGAGCAAAGATAACTGCCGTCAACTCCAAGTCATGGGTAGGGTAGTTCTTCTCATGTAGACATAATTGCTTGGATGCATAGGCAATCACCTTCCCATGCTGCTGCAAGATACAACCCAGACCCTTCTTTGAGACGTCATTGTAGATAGTGAACCCGCCTGATCCTGATGGCAATGTCAGAATTAGGGCTATCGTCAGCCGCTTCTTCAACTCATCAAAAGCAACCTGACAGTACTCTGACCAGATAAACTCTGTGTCCTTCCGAGTTAGCCTAGTCAATGGCTCTGCAACCAGGAAGAAATCCTGAACAAACCTCCTGTAGTAGCCTGCCAATCGCAGAAAGCTTCTAATCTTCGCAACTGAACTCGGTGCTGTCCACACCTCAAATGCTCTGATCTTCTCTGGGTCTACTGAGATTCCATCCCCGGTCACAACATGACCTAAGAAATCAACTCAATCCAGGAAGAACTCACACTTTGAGAGCTTGCCATAAAGCTGCTCCTTCCTAAGAGTCTCCAGAACTACTCTCAAGTGCTCATCGTGCTCTTCTGGGGTCTTCGAGTACACCAAGATGTCGTCGATGAACACCACCATGAACTTGTCTAAGTACTGGTGGAACACCTTATTCATCAGGTTCATGAACACCGCTGGGGCATTAGTTAACCCAAACGACATCACCATAAACTCAAACTGGCCATACCGTGTCCTGAATATTGTTTTCGGAATGTCTTCCTTTTTCACCTTCACTTGGTGGTAACCTGACCTCAGATCAATTTTGGAAAATACCTTCGCTTCACTCAACTGATCGAACAGATCATCGATCCTCTACAGCGGGTACTTATTCTTGATCGTGAGGCTGTTAAGAGCCCTGTAGTCGATACATATCCGTACCGACCCGTCCTTCTTCGATACAAAGAGTACCGGTCCACCTGTTTCTTCAACTCCACCAGCTCGCTATTGTTCACTCTATAGACGTACTGAGATATCGGCTCTGCACCGGGCAACAAATCTATAGAGAACTCCACATCTCTGTCCGAAAGTAACCCTGGTAACTCCTCCAGAAATACATCCATGAACTCAGCTATCAATGGATGTGGCATGCTCTGGTCCTCTACTGAAACTCCGCAAAAAACTCTGCTGCTCTGCTCTGCCTCCTGTCTGGTGAACTCGAACTCTGGCTCTCCTGGCACTCTGAAAAGAACTCTACCGCCGCGACAATCTATACTGGCATAGTGCCTGTAGAAGCATGGAAAAGAATAAAAAAGGATCCATGTGGCCAGAGAGCCCCATGCGGCTCAGAGAATTCATGCGGCTCAAGGATCCATGCGGATTAAGCATCTATGCGGCTCAAACAAGCTCTATGCGGCTCAGAAAGGAGCCACGTGGCCTGCAAACAGCTCTCCCGTTTGTCATTTACTACATTAAAAGCCTTGACGGCTGACAGCTCTGACAAGGTGACAGTTCTGACACAAAGATATCATTATGACTCCCTCATAATGACAGACTCCTTGGGAAGCGAAAAAAATCTCTGACACGATCCCCCGAGGTTCAGAAACTGTCATGCGGCCTTGACACGTGGACAGTCGTATGCGGCCCAAGCGGAGGCTCCCCCATGCGGTTCATGAAGACTAGCCCCATGCGGCTCACTAAGACTATCTTCATGCGGCTCAAGAAAACTAGCCCCATGCGGCTCAGGAAGACTAGCCCTATGCGGCTCACTAAGACTATCTTCATACGGCTCATGAAGACTAGCCCCATGCGGCTCACTAAGACTATCTTCATGCAACTCACGAAGACCAGCCCCATGCGGCTCACGAGGACTATCTCCATGCGGTTCACGAAGAAGGCACCCATTATGTGGTCATCCACACTCATGCCGCTCAAATCATTATCATACGGTCCAAATGGTCGGGGGGCCACTCTCAGGCAGCCTTGACACGTGGCCAGCCTTTTGTGGCTCAAAGAGGAGCAACTTTCCTGCGGCTTAGATTTCTGCAGTGGCTTGCGGTTACAACACGTGGCATGATAGCAGGGCACGTGCCATCAAATTAATCGAAATCCCTCAACAAATCCTAATGAAATATTGGGATCAAATCAGATCATTTACAAATAAGCAAATTAATGACACGTGTCGAGAAATCCGAGGTTGGCATGACAAATCAGAGGATTTATGTCAATCAGCATTAATTACCCACAAAAGATTTGATGTAATCACATTTATTGCTCAAACCTCGATGAACGGCCTAGATCTAATGATCCTTATCCGCCAACTTTCAAGAATGGACAATCATTGCAAACCCTAATGAAGCCCCCCTCTTATAAATAGCAGGGTGCCATTCCCTTGCAAAAATATATAGAAATATACAGAGAGAGAGAGACACATAGAGACATACACAGAGACAGAGAGAGATATACAGAGAGAGACATAGAGAGCCAGAGAGCCTGAAGAGAGAGCATTTCTTCATCAACGCCCAGCAGTTCTTCTACAGAGCCAAGGCTGCACCCGATCGTCCAAGGAGTAAGGCAGAGCTGCCGTCGCTTTCCCGAGCCTCTACCGTCACCCCCAGAATCTAAAATAAACAATTGTACTTAGATTGCTGTACCTAGGTTTTCGTCCCTAGTCTTTCTTTGTACAAGCGAGTTTGTATTGTGAAGTAAAAGTCCAGTCCTCCGATAATTGTTCTGTTCTTTTATATTTCATAGCAAACACGATGGCGACTCTGCTGGGGACAAACTTCTCTACGGCTGAGGAGTTGGTGACGCAATCGGATACAGCCAAACTTGGCTCCATGCAACAGAAGATGGTCGTCCGCTTCGACCAACAGGCGTTTGAAGAAATGCTCTCTGAAGGAAGTGCCAGCCCGGTCCAGAAGCGAACCTGCTCAAAGAAAGCTCACTGCGAGTGGAGGCTAAAATTATTTGCTCCTCCCCAAGCTCTGGACGGAGTACTCTCTGTTGCCCAAGACGGCGAAGACGACTCTCATACGGCTCCACTTCAAGCCGTAGAGGACTCTGCTGTCCCCAAATCCGACAAAGGAAAGCTCTACGATGCTGAACTAGCAGGGACAAATAGTAATTCTATGCGCCCCAAGAAGAAGCCGAACGCTCATATGACCAAGTCTGCCAACCACATACAGGACGCTCATGCGGCTGAATCTGCCAGCCGCATGAAGGAGGTCTATGCGGCCAGATCATCCAGCCGTATGAAGAAAACTCATGCGACCGAGACTCCCAGCCGCATGAAAAAAGTCTATACGGCTGCCAATCGCATGAAGATTATTGATGACAGCCGCATGACGCCTATTCCACGTGGCTCTGTCTTCGACCGCCTCTCCTATGGTCCTGATCTCCTGTGCTCTCAAGAAGATATGTCTGACTCTCTCCAGCATCACTTAGACTCTTTCTACTATGTGTCCTTACGCACTAGAGCGAAGAAGTCTAAGGCAGCGCGATCTTGGCAAGCTCAATTCGCTGATCCGATCTCTGACCATCCGAGCGTCCCGCATACCGTTATACGGGCCTCAGATGGGAAGTTGTACAGAACCACTCGAGTCCAGCCCCTGGCGACAAACGGACAGAGAGGTTTCCGAAAGTCTCCCAAAATCCAGGAAGCAAACATGGTCGATCCAGACCCATCTGACTTGCGTGAGGCCATCCTCCACAAACACAAGAAAAGAGAAGGTGCTTCTGGATGCAAAGGGTCCTCTCACGGACGTCACTGCACCCAGATCATCGTCAACTGCTGTTGCAATAACGCGACAATACGAGAAGACCGGCAGTCCGTCTTCCAAAGACTGCAACAAACATGTTCAGAAGATGAGGCGCCTCCCGTCGTCTCCTGCAACTCTACTCAGAAAATCCCTGTCGATGGGAGAGGAAAGAAGACCAATGCTCCCAGCCCGAAGATTTCAACTACTATGACTAAGAGACTATCATCTAAACGGGTGCCCACCACCGTAGCTTTCCGAGGTACCCGTTCTAAGACGAAATCTGCTACAGTAGGAGATTCGTCGTCCACACCACTGGGGGTTGCTGGGACTGGGGTAGCACTCCTCCAAACCTCCACGACAATCCAATGTTCCAAGAAGATGAGCCAGAGGAAACAACTCTCCCATCAGATGCAGCAAACCCCGACGTCCCTAAGAACGTCCACAACTTCCAAGATAAGGCGAACTCGGAAACTGGGGGTACTATCCCTTCTGAGTCCGAACCAGAGGAAGATATTCCCACATACCCTGATGACTTCTCACTACAAGGGTATGATTCGTAGGGCTCGTCCTCCACCGTTCCTTCCGTCTCTCCTCATGTAACGACGGTGTTCATGATGGACAGCAACCAAGGTGGTTCTAGTGATCGCCAACGCATCGACACTCTAGAGGCCATACTGCATGCCTTGGTCAAGTCTGTGGACGAGATCAAAGCGGCCCTTCCAACTCTGCAAGGAGGGACGCCTGGCCAAACAAGCGCGGGTCCCGCGATCAATACGGACTCAAATTCAGCGGCACCGAACCCGGGCAACAATCCTCCTGAAGTAACGGCCCCCACCGCCGTGGATGAGGCCCGCGAAGCGAGAAGAGAGGTCCAGGAGCTCCGAGCCATGTTTCACGCTTGAGAAAATTCTCAAGACCTCAGAATACAGCAACCGTATCCTGCTGCATGGGGGGATCTCCCCTTTCCACCAAGATATAAGCCGTTCAATATCAATCCTTATGATGGCAAGACCTCCGCAAGTCGGTACATCACTTACTTCGAGGTCACCACCGACCATCTGCCCCATGATGATGCCATCCTCACACGATTATTCATCGGGGGCATTGGAAGGAGTCGTCTTCGACTGGTATCGCAACCTGCCAGACAACTGCATCCACTCCTTCGCCGGCTTCAAGCACATGTTCTTGGAGAGATTCTATGAAGTAGGGCAGGACATCACAATGTCCACCCTCATGGACGTCGTTCAAGGGGAGAAAGAGTTGACAAGGAACTACATTGAGCGATTTCGCCAAACCGCAATGAAGCTGCCGTCTGGAAATCCGGATTTCTCCCTGATTGAAATTTGCCAAAAGAGATTGCTCCCAACAATAAGTCTCTGGATGGGCGAAAGTCAATTCAAGGACTGGAAGATGTTTATCATCAGTGCTACAAGTGCTGAAGAACAGTTGAAGAAGGCTCGCCAACTGGGATTGCATATCTCAGAGGGAGAGGACAAGGGCAGGCGTCCCAACGCCAACACCAAAAATGGGGGTAGCTCCACCAACAATCGGGACAACAAGGGCAAGCAGGCTATTGTGGCCGATACAGCACAGAAACCTGAGCCAAAGCCGGCAGACAAACAATGGTCGCAAATCACCTACTCCTTCGAAGACGGTCATGTCAAGCCCATCTTGGACATGCTCATACAAGGAGATAGAATTCAGCTTCCTCCACCAAGACGGGAACCGTGGCAGGCAGAGATGGAGAATCCAAAGTACTGCCATTACCACCGCTACGTCCACCATGCTACACACGACTGCTACCAACTAAAACGGTACATCCAAAATCTTATCGATTCGAATGCTCTGGCCATCGATTTCGAGGAGGTAACAGTGGCAGCCAATATGGTGTCGGTATAATTCGACAGCTTCTCTCCGACGAAAACTCAAGACGGTGTGGTCCCTATCCCTCTGGCGACAATGGAGATTGCTAATCTTCTACCTCCTCAAGATCAGGCTGCTGGTCTAGTGCCCCTCACCATATCATGAGGGGAGGTCATGTGGGTCCATCCAGACTTGGTATCAGAAGTGACTCAGCCCACACCATCTTCCATTTGCAAGAAGAAGAGTGGAAAAGTTAGGTCCTGTCGCACAATCTCGGCAGATATCGAAGAAGCTACAATCGTCGTCACTCGGTCTGGGGCACAATCCCATCCCGTGGCTGACAACTTGGCTGAAGATCATCAGCCCGCTACAACCGTCGCTCCGGGACCGGCTCAGCCTCCGACGACCGACAAGCCTAGGCCGAAGGAGACTCGCTTTGACAAATCCTTTCGAAAAGAGGCACCACAGGGGCTGGAGAAGCCCTACAACTTCGACATCTTGGCACAATTGGCCAACACACCGGCCAAGTTGTCATTATACGAGCTTCTGAGACTCTCAAAGGATGTTCGCGTGGCTTTGAGCGATGCACTCCAAAATGCCGACGCGTACCTGGCTCAGGTCAACCTCACGGGAGAGAACCCACCTGCAGATCTCCAAGCCAGCGCTTGCACGGGAGCGATGCCCAATATTGTCTTCACTCCGTAGGACATGCTCATTAAAACCAACCTGCACGATCGCCCATTATACTACACTGGGTACATCGGCGACGTAAAGGTGGATCGGATACACATTGATCCTGGTTCTTCCATAAGAATCATTCCGAAGGGTCTGTTACACCATCTTCGCATCCCTATGCATCGTCTGACGCCTACAAGCACCGCAATCAGCAGTTTCAATTCGGACAGGAGCTACCCCATTGGGAAGATTCGTCTGAAGTGTCAGATTGGCGATCTCCAGTCAGAAGTCACCTGTTACATCATAGATGCGGACACTTCTTACAACATCCTCTTGGGGCGCCCTTGGATATACGATTACATGATCGTGCCTTCCATCCTGCACCAATGCTTCAAGTATATCGACAAATACGGTTTCGTGAGGACAGAATTTGCTGATATCGATCCCTTTAAGGGGGTCGAATCCTACAACTCAGACTCCTGCCTGTACGAAAAATCAAAGAGGCACCTTGGTGAAGGAGATGTGCAAACTCGTACCGAGTCAGCCACAGGATCAGAAGAACCTCTTACGATCCACCTCCAAGCTCGCAAACCTGGCAAGTCCGCACCCCTTACCGCCACACTGCGTAAGGACGCGATCAGCCTCTCGGCACAAGAAGAGCATATAATAATCCGGCTGCCAAGGTCCGGCCAAGTGCCAAGATCCACAATGGAGCCATTGACAATCAGGCTGCCGAGAGTCGGCCAGCCGCAGACGGAGAGGCTCAATCCCTCCGACAAGCCAATGACGATACGCCTTTCCAAGAAGAGTCGTCACCCCGATGCAAGGTCTGGGGCTTCTAGCGAACCAACCACTCCCCGCCCAGCATCTAGTACCAAACTGGGGGTCGCTAGTCTACCAACAACTCCCCGTTCTGCTCCACCAGCTGAACCCCTAACGATCAAGCTGCCCAGGTCGTCCTCTCAGTCCTCGTTTATACAGGGGGTAGCCGAAGAAGAACCAGAGCTAGCCAAGTATGTGGCTGCCCACACTGATGTTACCTCCGCAGATGATGTAATCCCGTTAGAAAAGATACCTTACTTCATCAATAAAGGGCTATCTTTGAACTACCTCGAGCTTAATAAGCTTTGTACAATGTATTGTATGGAACACGGTATAGGCACTCACTTACACACACAGGTGACAAATGTGTACACCGCAATCCAGCTTACTCCAGTGGAAGACGCTTACCGCATAATCGAGGGAGGGGACCATCCAATCATCTTCGACCGGAAGGACGATCCGCAGCCCTTCACCGTAGAAGAAGTCGACCTTGAATCAGATGCCGGGAGACTACCTCTGTATCTTTATAGCCCCCAATCCAAATATCTCATGCAAAAATAGGGGTATGATCTGGAGACGATGCCAGGCTTGAACTACGGCACCGGACGACGATTACCTTTGAAGCCACCGGTCCCGGCGGACAAACCACGGGACTACTATAGCAAAACTTGATGTAGATTAGGGTATATAACACCCACGACGACCCCTGAGAGCTCAGATGAAGAATGTGACTGGCATTCATATTCAACCGGGTCACCAACTTCTGACTCAGATACCAGCATCGGAGACGTATTCAGACAAGCCCTGTCAGTCAACATGGCGTTCGTCGACGCTTATGAAGAAGATGAAGACATTCCAGAAATCCTCGAGTTAGAGCCGTGGGCCCAACAGTTGGATGCACAATGGGAAAAGCGGTTCGAACAGAGAGAACCCCCTGATGAAGATGAGGTTATACAGGTCGACCTCGGCAGCGAATCTTCTCCAAAACCAATTTTCGTCAGTAAAAGCCTAACAGACGAAGAGTGAGAATCGCTACTAGAACTTGTCAAAGAATATATTGATGTGTTCGCCTGGAGCTATGAAGACATGCCAGGACTAAACCCCGAGGTTGCTCTTCACAAACTCAACATTCGGCCGGATGCAAAGCCAGTCAAGCAACAACAGCGACGCTTCCGCCCAGGCATCATGGATGCGATCGAAGTCGAAGTCAACAAACTGATAGCCAGCGGCTTCATTCATGAGGAACAACATCCTGACTGGGTCGCCAACATAGTACCCGTCCTCAAGAAGAATGGAAAGATTCGAATCTGCAAACGACATTCGCAATCTGAACGAGGCGTGTCCTAAAGATGAATTCCCCCTCCCTATCACAGACATCATGGTTGACAACACCTGTGGCTTCGAACGTATGTCATTCATGGATGGCTTCTCGGGGTACAACCAAATCAAGATGTCTCCTGACGACGAAAAGCATACGTCATTCCGAACACCAATTGGCATATACTGCTACACAGTCATGTCTTTCGGTTTAAAGAATACTGGCGCCACATATCAAAGAGCCATGAGTATCATCTTCAGAGACCACTTACGCAAGACGGTGGAGTGCTATGTTGATGATGTCGTCGTCAAAAGTCGCTGTAAGGGAGACCATCTGCAGGATCTGAGGACGGTATTCGACCTGATGCGAGCGCACAATTTGAAAATGAACCCCACAAAATCCTTCCTGGGCATATCCAGCGGAAAGTTCTTGGGTTTCATCATCACCGCTCAGGGTATTCATGTAGACCCTGAGAAGACAAAGGCAATTATGGAGATGGGTCCCCCGAGAAATCTCCGCGAACTCAGAGGCCTTCAAGGGAGGCTAGCTTACATCAGGAGGTTCATTTCTAACCTCTCCGGATGATGTCGACCATTCACCCATCTCAGGAAGAATGGTGTCTCATTCATATGGGATGAAGAATGTCAGCGTGCCTTCGACAGCATCAAAGAATGTTTGTCGAACCCTCCAGTCCTGGTGGCCCCGGTTGTTGGAAAACTATTTTTACTCTATGTACGCGCAATAGAACATTCCTTTGGCGCCCTGCTAGCACAAAACAATGATGCAGGCCATGAGCAAGCCATATATCACCTCAGTCGAATGATGATTGGGCCAGAACACCGATACACCGCTGTGGAGAAGGAATGCCTCGCCCTGGTGTTCGCCATTCAGAAGACGTGGCACTATGTCACTGGACAAACCATACATGTGATCTCATGAGTCAACCCTCTCAGAGTCCTCATGACTAAACCAGGGGCACTCAGCTTTCGCCTCGCTATATGGGCAATATTGCTGTCCCCCTATCATATGATCTTCGTCCCCCAAAAGGCTGTTAAAGGTCAAGCCCTGGCAGACTTTTTGGCAGCTCACCCGGGCTCGAAGTCGTCCAGAATATATGAAGAAATCCCAGATGAGGTTGCCGAATCGCATGCAACCTCTCACGATGATATACGGTGAATGTTCTTCGACGGCGCCTCAAGGACCGGACCTAAGGGCAACATCGTCGTCGGAGTCGGGGTGGTGCTGGTTTCTCCTTCCGGATTGGTGATCAACCGTGCTTACTCTCTCACAGAGCCCTGCTCTAACAATGTGGCCGAGTATAATGCTTTGGTCATTGGCCTCGAACTTGCAAAAGAGCCGGGGATAGAATATCTTGAAGCATACGGCAATTCACAGTTAATCGTCAATCAGATCTGGGGTTCATACGAAGTCCGCCATGAAGACATGATCCTCTATCACCAAATAGCGATCAACATTATCTCGTCATTTGAAGGGTTCTTCATTGAACATATCTCCAGACTCCGAAATATCGAAGCCGATGCCCTAGCTGGTCTTGCCGCTTCCCAAGCGGTTCTGAACTATGCTCTCCAATCAGTGGATGTGATAGGCCATGAACTGGTCTGTCCCAAGAACAATGTATAATTCGTGGCGAGTTATTTCGCCCAGACGATTGACGAAGTCCTGGACTGGAGACAACCATTCATTGACTTCGTAGTCTACGACATCCTGCCCGAGAACCCAAAGGAAGCCACTTCCATCAGAAGGCGTTCTTTGAGATTTTTCTACGATACAGAGACGAAGATGCTGTATTGCCGCTCCTACGACGGATTATTACTTCGGTGCCTGTCAAATATAGAAGCCAAAAAAGCCATACGAGAAGCCCACAACGGTATCTGCGGGGTCCATCAGCCTGTCCCTAAATTACAAGATCGTCTTCGCCAAATGGGCTACTACTGGCCCACGATGGTAGCAGATGCGATAGACTATGCAAGAAAGTACAAAGCCTGCCAAGTCCACACGAACTTCATCCACCAACCATCCGAATTTCTATATCCGACAGTAGCATCCTGGCCATTCGAAGCATGGAGAATGGATATCATCAGTCCAATCACTCCGTCTTCTTCCCGAGGATATCGCTTTATACTTGCCATCACAGATTACTTCTCCAAATGGGCGAAAGCTGTCCCACTTGCAGAATTAAAGACTTCAAACGTGATCTGCTTCCTTAAGCATCACGTCATCTATCGCTTTGGACTGCCCCGAAGGATCATCCACGATAATGGTCCGCAGTTTGCAAGCCATGCCTTCTATCGGTTCTGTGACAAGCACCGTATCCAGAATATCGCTTCAACGCCATACAATCCAGCAGCGAATGGGTTAGCAGAAGCATTCAATAAAACTATCATCAAGTTACTCAAGAAGTTTGTGTCGTCCAATAAACGTGACTGGAACGAAAAGCTTGGTGAATGCTTATAGGCGTACTGTACCACAGTCCGAACGGCCACAGGGAACACACCATTCTCCCTGGTGTACGGGAGTGAGGCAGTTCTCCCATTGGAGACTCAAATACCCTTACTCTGTGTCGCCCTCACTTATCAATTGACGACGGATGATAACTACCGTCGCCGGCTACAAGAGTTAGACGCCTTAGATGAAAAGTGCCTCCTGGCTCAGCAAAGGATCGAGCTATACCAAGCATGCATCTCGGGAGCCTTCAACAAGAAGGTTAAAATTAGAACATTCTAAGTGGATGATTTCGTTCTGGCAGTCCGGAGGCCGATGGTCATGACTCATAAGACCGCCGGCAAGTTTCAGCCAAAATGGGAAGGTCCATTTATCATTGAGGCTGTATTCTCCAACGGTGCTTACCGCCTCGCAAAATAAAATGAAGACTTGCTCATGTTGCCCGTCAACGGCAAGTTCCTGAAGAAATATTATGTCTAAACGACATATTCCAGATTATTGAGTTATGTATCCGCTGGTGCCGCTGAACTCACATCCACGACATTCCAGATTATTGAGTTATGTACCCGCTGGTGCCGCTGAACTCACATCAACCACAAAATTCCAGATTATCGAGTTATGTACCCGCTGGTGCCGCTGAACTCACAACCACAAAATTCCAGATTATCGAGTTATGTACCCGCTGGTGCCGCTGAACTCACATCCATGACATTCCAGATTATTGAGTTATGTACCCGCTGGTGCCGCTGAACTCATATCCACGACATTCCAGATTATTGAGTTATGTACCCACTGGTGCCGCTGAACTCACATCAACCACAAAATTCCAAATTATCAAGTTATGTACCCGCTGGTGCCGCTGAACTCTCAACCACAAAATTCCAGATTATCGAGTTATGTACCCGCTGGTGCCGCTGAACTCACATCCACAATATTTCAGATTATCGAGTCATGTACCCGCTGGTGCCGCTGAACTCACTTTCACAATATTCCAGATTATTGAGTCATGTACCCACTGGTGCCGCTGAACTCACATTTCTAAAATCCAGATTATCGAGTCATGTATCCGCAGGTGCCTTTGAACTCACATTTCGGTCACTCTTTCAGATAGTAAGTCATGTATGACCATACCTCTGAACTTTCTTTCTGGAAGAGATCCTTCCTCATGATCCGCTACCCGCACTCCCAGTGCACAAAAAGGGCAACCGATCCACAAATTTCCAAAACGGCCATGTCCTCATTACCTCTGAGTCGTTTCACTTCCGCCAAAAACAAATCACCCCTTTACATAGAACTTCCATGTCCTTATTATCTCTGAGTCATTCTATGTACCCTCCTTCATTGAGCCCACTCCTGCCATGTCCTCATTACCTCTGAGTGGGAAGGCTCCGTCGAAGAAACCTTCATGCTTGCCATGTCCTCATTACCTCTGAGTAAGTATGATGATTCCCTTTCGACTTATTATCTGTACCCACAACCGGAGTACGCCAAGGATAATAGGTCCACAAATATTCCCCGCTGAGTCCACTCCTGCCATGTCCTCATTACTCTGAGTAGGAAGACTCCACGGTAAAACCTC
This sequence comes from Iris pallida, assembly GCA_029216955.1. Lineage (NCBI taxonomy): Eukaryota > Viridiplantae > Streptophyta > Magnoliopsida > Asparagales > Iridaceae > Iris > Iris pallida. The sequence goes on along the minus strand of JANAVB010006993.1, from coordinate 10,943,784 downwards.
CGTACTTACCATGTCCCCATTACCTCTGAGTAAGTATGTTGGTTTTCTCTCGTCTTATTATCCGTACCCTGAACCAGGGTACGCCAAGGGTAATAGGTCCACAAATGTCCTCTGTTGACCACAAATATTCTCCGTCGAGTCCACTCCTGCCATGTCTTCATTACCTCTGAGTAGGAAGACTCCACGGTAAAACCCTTATACTTGCCATATCCTCATTACCTCTGAGTAAGTATGTCGGTTCCCTTCATCCTATTATCTGAATCCTAAGTCAGGGTACGTCAAGGATAATAGGACCATAAATGTCCTTTGCTAAGTCTCTTAGTACAGGTCTACCATTCCTCATCATGCCCCGGAAGCCCAGCTGCTTCAGGGCATTCTATCTCCTGATACTTGGAACATCCACGACAACATGACCATGGAACCGTTCTAAGTATCCCCAGTCAAACTTGTTACCCGTACCTAAAACCAAGGTATGCCAAGGGTAACAGGTCCACAAACAAGTCCCCTATGCGGGGCACATATCACCACAATACCACAGGCGCAACAAGCAATACAAATGAAGGGTAGAATAGAAAGTACTCTTTATTTGATAGACAAGAAAAAGCATTACATATGGTGGGGACTATGTCCCTCTCAAAAAGAAAAGAAAAAGAAAACATAAACGAAAGAAGAAAAGGCCGACTATGGTTCGGCATTACACAACTCCAAGAGGCGGTTTCTCACTAAGGCAGTACCCTGCTCAAGCCTCTGTCTAGCTCGGCGCTCAGCCTTTTGGGACAACCGCTCCCTATTATCCAGGTCCATGAGTGTCCGCCAGTCGTCATCCAACCTCTTCAGAGCCACTTCCAAGTCAGCCGAAGCTTTATTGACTTTATCAGCCTCCTGGATAATTATCCCTCTGTCGATCTGGGCAGCCTCAAGCTCAGACTCAAAGAAAGTTAACTTCCTCTGAAGCTCAAGAATCTGTTCCCGTGTGTCAGTAATCCCGTGGGAGGCAGTCGCTTCCCGAGCAGTAACATCTTCACTCTCATGGCTCAATTGATCATATCGATCAGATAGAGTGCGGAGATCCTTCAGTATGGCTGGCCTAGTTTTATTCTGAGCAGCCTTCGCCTTCTTTATAGCAGCTGAGAGGGAGCCGCGCTCCTGATCAATAGCAACAGACAGATCAACCTGCCGCAATGCCTGAAGCTGGGCCACCAGTTGATCAGTCTTCAGCAATTTCGCTTCCAGAAGTGTAGCCACCCCTGCTCCACCAGGAAGGGCCTTGAGGATATCAATTTGATCCTGGGCGCATTGCCGGGCCAAGACGAAAGAGGTCTCTCTCTCCACAGCAGCTTCTATCCCCCTTTTTAAGTGACGATAAAAGCTGTCGACCACGTCCTGTAATGATTCGTCCAGGACCTCTGTGGAGGACGACGTCAGAGGAAGCATGGCCGGCAGCATCGAAGGAGATGTACTAGAACTGGCCACCAGGGGGCCAACCTTCGTGCAGAACGATGCACGGATAGCGGCTAATTCTTTCTCCGCCACCCGAAGAGCCTGAACACTTGGTAGGGCGGAGAGGTCGACTCTCGGAGCCGTCCGAGCAGAGGAAGACACAAGGACCATCGTCCCACGTCCCGGTTGCCCCATCACCGGACTTGCCAAACTCGAGCCCGCAGGAGGCCCATCAAGACGAGCCGAAAGGGGAGGAGGTACGCCCCTCTCCGTCAGTGCCCCTTCGGCAGAGTCTGTCTCAACGATATCCATCCTCAGCACCGGAGAGGCAGGACCTGCATGTCCATGACAATGATCAATCGACGTGACCCGAAAGATGTGGTCATAGAGTAGATAGGCCTCCTCGTAAGTTAAGATTCGGCTTATCTTACCGGGAGAGGAGCATCGAGGCTGTAGCTCGTTTGCAGCTGGTAGGATCTCCTCACCCGCGATCTCCAAATTAAATTTGGCCAGCTCCTCTGACCCAGCCACCTCAGAGGGAAAGACAACCTGATCAGCATCATCTGGATGAAATTCAATAATTTCAGGGGCAGGCTCACCAGAGCCCCCATCATCCGGAGTCACGATCTCGGCAACTCGAGAGTCCTCTTCTTTTGACGCCTACAAGAGGGAAAGAAGATGATTAAAATCAAAGCTAGACGAAAGGAAGGACCGGTAGTAACTTATTTACCTCTGATGCGGGGTCAATTTCTTCGCCTCTTTCCTTTATAGCTAGCCCGCAGTGTCTGGTCGTAGCCAGTTTTCGAGAGCGAGGGATGCCGCCAACAGGAGAAAGTTGCCTGCTACGCTTTCGTGCAGGGCCGGGTGCAACAGATGGCTGATCTACCACCATCTCATCTAGCAAAACAGGCGGCTGATCCGCCCCTACATCTGCTACCGGAAAGGAAGAGTCGTCTCCATCAGGCTCGTCGCCTTCGTCATCCGCAACAGCAGAGTCCGAATCCTACACGTCGTCTCTGTTCTTCCTCTTCCTTGCCTTGGCCCCCTTGGAACCCACATCCAGACCGGTACCAACGATGAAAGTGGTACCCGGGTTAAAATCGACAGGGGGCTTGTTCGCCATGACGTGATACAGAGCTGCCATATACAAGATCTCTACCGATGCCTTGATAGCGGGAACTGAGAAAACGGTACGGGTATGGAATGTGTCATAGTAATACCAGGCCCGGATGCCGTCAAGAAGGCTACCTTCAAAGCCCAGACAAGAGCTGGGGCTGTCTAGAAAAAGCTGACTATATCCAAATTGTCGGGCGAACCTGCTAGGCAGATACGGCTCCAGAAAGACAGTATTACGATTGCGATATACCAGATGAGAGGGACGGATATTTCGTAGCCACAGAAGCATCTGGCCGTCCAGAAGTGGAGGGGGCCCAATACCGTCAAGATGGACAGCCGCTATTTTCTCATCAGTAAAACGAGGGACAGATATGAAAATATTGTACATGTCTGCCCTTGCCAATGCCATCCGGCAAGCACGTATGGTCTCGAATTCCCAAGACTCATTACGATAGCGGAAGATAAAAGCGTCGTCATCAGTTACGCCGTCTTCAGAGCCCGGTCTCATTAAAGACGGATAATGCATCAACAGCCACCCCATCAAATAATGATAGGAAAGCTCAGTCTGTTCAAAATCCTTTATCACATCGCAGGCAATGACCTTGGATGTGAAAGAGTGAAGGCCACGGTATATGCTGCACACCATGGCCGGGAGGAGAGCTAGCCGGACTCGCAAAACTAACTTCACAGCCGGAAGGATGAAATTACGACTGATCCTCTCGATGGAACCTGCTCCACCCGAGACTACACAGTTTCACAGCCATATCATCAAAAATCCCGCCAGGAGCGCCTTCTCCGACAACTCTTGGGTGTCCTGATAAAAATAACCGAAAGAGTCGGTCTGACTCCCAGATCTGTCACTAGAGGTGGCCACCCTCTTAGCTGACGACACTAAAGCTTTCACCGCCTCCCGAGATTGAGGACGGCGGGGAATAACTTGACCTGAGGCATCCGTCGTGAAGAGATAGCGCGCCCAGTCTTTGGTATGAGGGGCGTTCCCTTCCGAGTTGCTCTCCTTCTTTGCTATTTGATGACATGTGCTGTAATGGCACAATATCTCTTGATAAAGAGCCACGAAGCCTGGATACCGTCTTTCCAACTTTTCGAACTCCTCATTCGTGGGAGTATACGCCTCAAAAGCTTCGTCCCCCCAAGGAAGCTTGGAGATCGCATGCATTTCGTGGACCGCAAGCCCCATTTCCCCTACGGACGTATAGAAAGTTTCCGTACGGCAATTATACATCTCCAGCAGAGATATAAACAATCTCTTGTTTATAGGCAAGCCATGGCTGGTGCCCCGAATAGCATGGTAAAGACCAATCTCACACAGAAAGGCCTCATACTCTCGTAGAATCCACATAGACAGATTGGTCCACGAGGGAATGGGATATATCCAGCTAGGGAGTATCAACCGACCAATGGGATAAGAGCCCTTCCGAGCAAGTTGGTTCATAAAAGTGTCGACTGTAAAAATCGTGAAATTGGGACCCGGCACATTCAAGAACGTACCCGGGGCCAATCCCATTACAGAATGGCTGGTGTGCACCTTGCCCGCGCATACTGACTTCAGGCTGTTGTTATAATGGATGTCTCCCACAAATATCCTACTCCGGGTAGGAGTTAAAGAATCTTCCATCTTTCGGTCCAGTGGAAGCATATTGAACCAAGATAAAGGGAAGTGACGCTCCATCTGGGGGATGCGGATCGCCATCCCGTTAGAAACAAAACTCCAGTTCTTTGACACCTCCAGAATCTGACTATTCTTCACAGTCAAGGTGTCTCCAAAGAAGAATATGGGCTTCAAGTATTCCCCTTCTAATTTCCCCGAGTTCATCATAGTATTAAGAAAATAGAAAGGCTAATTCTTGATGGCATTCGATCTCGCCGGGGGCTCGTCACTCGGAAACTGGTCAGCCGTGTGTTGGACTATATGGTCCTACCTATAGCCCAGAGCAGCTTGGGCGCTGCCTACCAGGAGCTCTCCAGCAGCATTAACCGGCAAATTCACTGAGAAGAAGACAGAAAAAGATAAGTTAAAAGGATGGACAAAAAGGAACTAATGGGTGCTTTCGAGCTTATGCGGCTCCAACTTAACAAAGCCTCATGCGGCTCAGAAGAACACTTATGCGGCTCCAACTTACTGAAGCCTCATGCGGCTCAGAAGAACACTTATGCGGCTCCAACTTACGGAAGCCTCAGGCGGCTCAAGCTCAGCAGAACATTCATGCGGCTCCACTTAGTGAAGGGTCATGCGGCGGTACTTTCATAAGGCCCGCAGGGATCGGATAAGTTCGTGCGGACCACGTGACAGACAAATGTGTGCAAATCTATGTGGCTCAGTGTAGCTTATGCGGCTTTGTTGGCAAAGCGCGTATGCGGCCACAGTGGCTATTCTTATGCGGCTCGCGGCTCGACCATAGGACGAACATGCGACTCACATAAAGATAAAGGCTCGTGCATAAAGCATGCGATGTAGCCATAGCAGTTAGGGTTCTTTAACCCACATAAAGTCCTTACCAGCAATAGGAGGATGGACGTCAGGGTGAGCTGCGGGCATGACGGTCGGCGGAGGAATGGCCGTGGTTGAAGTAGAGGCAGTCTTCTTCGACGAAGACGTCGCCTTCTTGCCCTTCGCCGCAACGGTCTTCTTGGGAGCCATTGGCAATTAAAGAAGAAGATGACAATGGAGCAGAGAAAATTCAAAGTGAAGGAGAAAGTAAAGAAGTCTTCTCTCTCAAACTCTTCTTATTTATAGGAGGACAAGAGAGGAAACACGTAGATTGATAACCGCCTCAAAAAAGACGAAATCGACTCCTCGGATTTCGTCCCCTCTCTCATAAAGAAGATTCACCCAGGGCATAAAATTCAAAGATTTAATGAGCCGACCCTTGGGATCTCCCCTAAAGGCGGCACTAAAATAAATTTGAGACAATTAATGATGCGCACACGTGGCAAAGAGCTATGCGGCCTGAAAGTCCCTGCGGCTGATTGACTCAATGCAGCCAAAACATCCATGCGGCCGAGTCATCCATGCGGCCGAGACATCCATGCGGTTGAAACATCTATGCGGCCGAGTCATCCATGCGGCCGAGACATCCAGGCGGCCGAGACATCCATGCGGCTGAGACATCCATGCGGCCGAGTCATCCATACAGCTGAGACATCCATGCGGCTGAAACATCCATGCGGCTGAGACATCCATGCGGCTGAAACATCCATGCGGCCGAGACATCCATGCGGCTGAGACATCCATGCGGTCGATACATCATATGCGGCTAGAAGAATACATGGCCATGCTTCTTATTCAAAGTATTTCAATTTTGCAAATTGAAAACTTTGAAGGGGGTCTTGTAGAAGCATGGAAAAGAATAAAAAAAGGATCCATGCGGCCAGAGAGCCCCATACGGCTCAGAGAATTTATGCGGCTCAAGGATCCATACGGATTAAGCATCTATGCGGCTCAAACAAGCTCTATGCGGCTCAGAAAGGAGCCACGTGGCCTGCAAATAGCTCTTTCGTTTGTCCTTTACTACATTAAAAGCCTTGACGGCTGACAGCTCTGATAAGGTAACAGTTCTGACACAAAGATATCATTATGACTCTCTCATAATGACGGACTCCTTGGGAAGCGAAGAAAATCTCTGACACGATCCCCCGAGGTTCAAAAACTGTCATACGGCCTTGACACGTGGACAGTCGTATGCGGCCCAAGCGGAGGCTCCCCCATGCGGTTCATGAAGACTAGCCCCATACGGCTCACTAAGACTATCTTCATGCGGCTCAAGAAGACTAGCCCTATGCGGCTCACGAAGAGTAGCCCCATGCGGCTCACTAAGACTATCTTCATACGGCTCACGAAGATTAGCCCCATACGGCTCACTAAGACTATCTTCATGCGGCTCACGAAGACCAGCCCCATGCGGCTCACGAGGACTATCTCTATGCGGTTCACGAAAAAGGCACCCATCATGTGGTCATCCACACTCATGCGACTCAAATTATTATCATGCGGTCCAAATGGTCGGGGGGCCACTCTCAGGCAGCCTTGACACGTGGCCAGCCTTATGCGGCTCAAAGAGGAGCAACTTTCCAGTGGCTTAGATTTTTACAGTGGCTTGCGGTTACAATACGTGGCATGATAGCAGGGCACGTGCCATCAAATTGATCGAAATCCCTCAACAAATCCCAATGAAATATTGGGATCAAATCAGATCATTTGCAAATAAGCAAATTAATGACACGTGTCGAGAAATCCGAGGTTGACATGACAAATCAGAGGATTTACGTCAATCAGCATTAATTACCCACAAAAGATTTGATGTAATCATATTTATTGCTCAAATCTCGATGAACGGCCCAGATCAAATGATCTTTAGCCATCGACTTTCAAGAATGGGCAATCATTGTAAACCCTAATGAAGCCCCCACTCTTATAAATAGCAGGGTGCCATTCCCTTACAAAAATATACAGAAATATACAGAGAGAGAGACACATAGAGACATACACAGCGACAGAAAAAGATATACAGAGAGAGATATAGAGAGCCAGAGAGCCCGAAGAGAGAGCATTTCTTTATCAACGCCCAGCAGTTCTTCTACAGAGCCAAGGCTGCACCCGATCATCCAAGGAGTAAGGCAGAGCTGCCGTCGCTTTCTCGAGCCTCTACCGTCACCCCCCGGAATCTAAAATAAACAATTGTACTTAGATTGCTGTACCTAGATTTTCGTTCCTAGGCTTTCTTTGTACAAGCGAGTTTGTATTGTGAAGTAAAAGTCTAGTCCTCCGATAATTGTTCTGTTCTTTTATATTTTATGGCAAACAGTGCCTGCTCAACCAATCCATACCGAGTACAATATCGTAGTTCGGTAATGGCTTTACGAGCAGACTCACATCGAGTTCTCAGCCTTCCAACACTACTCTCTGATCCTTGCAAATATCACTGACGAGGATGATACCACCCCCAGTCATGATCTTGCAAGTCCTAGGCAATGATTCAGAAGAGAGATGGTGTCTAATAGCAAATGATACAGACACAAAGCTATGGGAAGCCCCCGAATCAAACAAAGCAAATGCAGGAAAAGTGTCGAGAAGAACAGAACCTGCTATCAGATCTCCTAATGCCTCTGCATCTTCATCTGACATGGTGAAAGCTAGCCCCTGCTGACCTCCTCTGGTCTGTTGCTGGTGCTGAATAAACTTCTGCTGCTGAGTCTGTAATGGTCCCTTCTGCTGACCTGCCGGAGACTTGGCTCCTGCTCCCTGAGATGTATGTCCCGAAGACATGGGACAGTCCCTCAGCTGGTGCTCCGCTGAAACACAACGTAGGAACTTTCCTAGCCTCTTCCTACACTCGTTCCATACATGTCTTGGCTTCTTGCAGAAAGTACAACTGATGACTTGCTGCTGTCTAGGTGCCTGCTGTATCTACTTCTGCTTGAAAGGTGCACGAACTTGACTTTGGAACTGCTGTTGTTGGAACGGCTTCTGCTGATGCTGCTGCTGATAATGGGGCCTCTTGGCCGGGCCTCTACTGCCGTCAGCTCCATGTGAATTACGACCTCTCTTCAGCTTCAGTTCAAGGTCGTCCTCCGCTGCCATAGCTCATGACAAAATCTTCTCAAATGTAGCATTTCTGTCACTCTTGATCAGGGACTTGACTTTCTTAACCAAGCCCTTTCTGAACCTCCTAGCCTTTGCTATCTTGCTAAGGCCCTCAACAAATCTGCCCAGGCGGCAGAACTCTCCGGCATACTCCTCTACTGTCTGGTTCCCCTGAACCAGATTCTCGAACTGCGTCTCCAAGGCGCCCAGTGCTGTATCAGAGAAGAACTTCTCTTTGAAAAGCTTCTTGAAAGTCTTCTAAGTCTGCCCCTCTGTACCAACTCTGGGTCAGTCTGGTACCATATGCGGGCAAGGTCCTGCATCTGCCTGCCCGCTACCTCTATCTGAAGTCTAGCTGGTATCTGTGTGAGGAGAAAGATCTTCTCTATATACTCGATCCAGTCATCGGCATATAGGATACCCTCAGTACCCTTGAAGTCTCATGGTCGAATCTTCTGAAAGTCCTGAATGCCTGGGGTCCTCGGCTGGTACGGCTGTATCTGCCCTTCCTGCGGTTGGGCAGTCACCTTCACCACTGCTACCATGGTTAGCTGGTGGGCATTGTTAATGCCCTGCCTCATATCCTCCGACTGGCGCCGCTGAGCCTCCATCATCTGCTGGAAAAAGAAAAAGAACTACGCCATATCAACTCTCCCCTGAGGCGGTAGCATCTCCTGAATCCCCGGGGTCGTCCTCGAAACTGGTGGAGGAACACCCACAAAAGCTGCAGTCGCTCCCACCTGAGCAGGAACGAGAGGTGCTGCGGTCCCAGGGTCCTGCTGAGTTGGGCGAGAAGTGGCAGACCTCTCAGTGGTATACCTTAGGCCAGAGCGATGCGATCATGTCTCCAGCATCCTAAAGATAGATCAAACAAAGAATCAATTACTGAGAAGGAAGCGATATAATCAAAGAAGGACAGTTATTTCAAAAGAAGGCAATTTATAGTAAGAATTAGATAAGAGTTTTTTCTAATGCGGTTGAGTACCTTAAACTTATATCCTATATCCTAGTGTAGGCTGTAGTGATACTCTAGTTTGAGCACCACTACAAAATTGTACTAGTTACGACTCAGACCTGTATGGGCCACCACTAAAAATGTGTCAAGACCCGTACCCAGTGTAAGGGCACGAGAAGTGGTTACGTCCAGCCTACGCCGCAGTATCAGCGGTAGAACGCTGTCTTAGGTCACAATATGTAACAATATAACTGTACCTATATAATGATATACACTCCAAAAGGAGGATAATATAAAGGTACAACTCAATCACAGGATCTAAGGTGGAAATAATGAATAAAGAGATGGATAAGGTAAAAGAGTAATCTCCAACAAGAGCTATAATTGAGAGTAATATCTGAGTGTTCAAATAACACAAAATAACCAATATCTGGAAGTACATCAAATAAGACAACTAAAAGGAAAACTAGTCTAGAAATATAATCTAGACAATAGACAAGTCCTCAGCGACTGTCGGATCCTTCTGAGGGTCCAAGTCACCGGTGTCATCTAAGCCTGTACCATAATATGTAGGACAGAACTCCTCCTCATCACCTATAATATTTTCAACAGTCCAATCAGGACGGAAACGAGCACAATACATCTCACGCAGTTCATATCTTGACAAAAAATATAAAGCATGTGATAGAATAAGTGTCACGACCCGCACCCTAGAGTAGGGATACGAGACATGGGTACGTCCAGCCTCTTCCGGCACTTATTGAAGACGTGCCCAGGCTTCTTGCAGTAGGCACAAGTAACACCCTGCCTTTGACCCAGCTGGTGCTGCCTCGGCTGCTGCTGCTGATGAACTGGCCTCTGCTGAATCGACTGCGGCTGAAACTGCCTCGGATGGTGGTGCTAAAAGTGGGGCCTCTTGGCCTGGCCCCCGCTACTGCTGCTGCCCCCAACTGGCTCTCGCCCCCTCTTGAGCCTAAGCTCAAGATCATCCTCTGCTAGCAAGGCTCCCGTCAAGATCTCCTTAAATGTGGCATCCCGGTTGCCCTTGGTCAAGGACTTGACCTCCTTGACTAGACCCTTCCGGAACCTTTGGACCTTCGCCGTCTTGCTCAAGCCCTCTGCAAACCTGCCGAAGTAGCCAAACTCCCCGGCGTACTCCTCCACTGAAAGGCTCCCCTGGACTAGGCTCTCGAACTGCGACTCCAAGGCTCTGAGTGCTGAATCTGGAAAGAACTTCTTCTTGAAGAAGCCCTTAAACTGCTCCCAAGTCTGCCCAGGTACCCCCACCCTGGGGTCTGACTAATACCAGGTGCGAGCAAGATCTCGCATCCGGCTAGCTGCGACCTCAATCTGGAGATCTGCTGGTATCCGGGCCAGGCGAAAGATCTCCTCTATATGCTCGATCCACTCATCGGCATATAGGATCCCCTCTGTCTCCAGAAAGTCTCTGGGGCTCATCTTCTGAAACTGCTCGATTCCTGGTGTCCTCGGCTGCTGAACTACCGGTCGAGCTGCAACCGTCGTAAGGGCCAGCTCCATGCCCCTGTCCTGTCGAGCCTGCTGCCAGTCCATAAACTGCTGGAAGTACGCGAACATCTGTGCTGCATCCACGTATCCTGTAGGCGGTAGCTGCTGGAAGGGCTCCTCTACGATGAATGGGTCCTGCCTCCGAGCCGGTGGAGGCATACCCCCTGCTGCTACTGCCGAGATCTCAATACGAGCAGAGGTGGCAGGAGCTGCAGTCCCCTGGCCTCGCTGTACTGGCTGGGAGGTAGCAGTCCCCTCCATAGCATCCCTATGAATGGTACGCTGCGATCGAGTCTCTACCATCCTGAAGATAGACAAACAAGAGTATCAATTTCTGAGAAAGAAGCAAAATAACAAAGGCGGACAATTATAATTCAAAAGATCAGCTGGTAAAAAGGATTTAGATGGCAATAAAAGAAATTTTTCTAAAGTGATTGAGTACCTTAAAGTTAATATCTTATATCCTACTATAGGCGGTAGTGATACTCTAGTTCGAATACCCCTACACTTCTAGTCTAGACCTGCATGGGCCACCACTAAAAATATGTCATGACCCGTACCCTAGAGTAAGGGCACAAAACGTGGGTAAGTCCAGCCTACGCTGCAGTATCGGCAGTATAACGCTGTCCTAGGTCAACATACATCTAACAATATATCTCTAAACAGTTTATACTCCCCGAATGGGGGTGACATAGCAGTAAATAAACTCAATCACAACTAAGGAAGAGATAGCACGATATGAAATAGAACTCAAGAAAAAATAGATGATAAAGTAGTCTAAGATAATCCCAGCAAATATCCAGAGGTACATGGTCTCAGATACTGAATGAAAGAATATATACAACTCAACATCTCTGAACAGAAAAATAAGTCTAGCTAAACATGTCTCAAGACTACATAAAATAAGATAAGCCTAACTAAACTAGTCTAGGCAATGGGGGTGATATCCTCAGCTAGAGCTGGGTCCTCCTGAGGGTCCAGCTCGCAAGTGTCATCTAAGGCTGCCCCGTAGAAAGTATCCAGACAGGCCTCCTCCTCATCCTCTGTAATATTTTCAACAGGTCCAGTCAGGACAGGAACGAGTACAGTACATCTCAACAGTTCATAGCAGGTTAGAAAATATAATCATGCAGTAAAGTAAGATACAAGTACTGAAAGAAATGCTGTATGTAAACAGAGAGAGAGCTGTAATAGAAATATCTACTATAAATAGAGACTAACAGTGGCTAGTGAGTCAGAGTACAATATAGACATATAAATGGCATAGGAGATTCTGATAAGACACTATGGAAGAGATTCTGATAAGATACTACTTGGGTAATATTCACATGTCTACTTCTACTCCCCCGTATCCCCAATCAATACACAAGGATCCAACCAGGTTATGTTATAATTCTATACAAAGGCCCCCTGTTTGCCATTAAAATTCTTTTATTGCAAATTTCAATACAAATAGAACAGTGTTACAATATAGGACTTAGATGAAGTCCTAGGAGTACACTTTTGTTTATCTGGGTCCCTTGTGCCGATGGAGTGAGTGGTAATACGTTGACTCCGTTGATGATCTGACGACGGTTATCGGTTCTCTGAAGGTCTGGATTGCTCTGGGTGCTGGAGCTTGCTGAGAGGAGGAAGACGTTGAGTGTCTGTATCTGCCTCTCTGGTGGTGTGTTTGTTCGTTTTTTTGTTCGTTTGTGCGTGGGTGAGAAGGAAATGATCCCTCTATTTATAGCTTTGCAGGTTGGCTGCTTATGCGTGCATATGTAGGATGCGCCTGGACACGGGGATGCCACGTGGTGATTGCTGATGGAGACGTATGGACGCTATGCCCTGATTGAGGGGTTGAATTCTTCATACTGCTGTTATGAGCTGGCACGTAGCAGAGGAGAAGATCTTTTTGTTGCTGAGATCTTGGATGAGTTGAGTCAAAGGACACATATCATCGACCCATGGCTCGGAGATGTCGGATTTGATGGGGAATGATCTGGTAGGATGCTCCTGGGATTGGACGCATGAGGAGGCTTTGGCTCGTAACTGTTTTCCATAAGTAAATTCACTTTATTTATTTTGTATCTGAGAAAATTACAACTGTAGAAATCTAATCTAGAAGACGATTACTTTATCCCTTGGACGATGCGATAAAAAAAACTCGAACTTCGAAGAACTAGGACAGCAACTGGGCAATCTCTCTGTTCTCTTTGAATTGTCTGTAGTCTCTGATGAAGATGAAGAAACTCTCTTTTATAGAGTTCTGGATAACTGTTCTGAAGCATACGCTCAGTCAGTTACTTGACGTATGCATAACTGCAGGGACGCGTGGCGAATTCTGATGGAGACACGTTGGAGTACGGTTGAAAGTAGTAGAATATATCTAGGAGAGATTGATGGCATGAATGCCATGTTGCATAACTTCTGAATAAGTGGGTAACTGAGTACAGGACACGTGAGAACGTGTGTTGACTGTACATTGAAAATCATCCTGAATGCATTTGCTGTGATATGCTGTCTTTGAAGAGGAGTCATACGCTAGCTTTTGAAGGCACATGTCTTGCATACACTGACTTGGATAGCATAGAGCCATATAAGGCTGATACGCTTACTTTATTGGGAAGGAGTCGTATGGAGTCCATACGCTCACTTGGTTGGCAAGGAGTCGAATGGAGTCTATACGCTCACTTGGTTGGCAAGGAGTCGTATGGATTGAGGAAGTAGACACGTGGCTGTCCTCAATCTTCTCAAATACGCCATATCTTCAAATACTGACAAATATCTCTCGAGCGTCGTGCTGCAGATATGATGGCTGACAGACTGTCAGAAATGACAGTAATGATGGCTGTGCATTTATGATGGCTGCTGAGCTGTCCTCGTAAGAGACAAAATCATTTCTCGAAAACCTATATGACGGCTAATCTTTATAGGGCAGCTGTCTTTGCACGAAAGACGAAGTGTCAGATTCATCCTTCATTAAATACATGCTGTGCTGTCATCTCAGGAAATAATAAAATATTCACTGAGCGCACAGCCTCTAGATGAGCGTATGGCCTTGGCTGAGCGTATGGCCTTGATCGTATGGCTTTGACTGAGCGTATGGCCTTAAGCGTATGACTTTGGCTGAGTCTTATGTCAGCGTGTCATAATTTTCACACCCTACAAGACCCCCTTCAAAGTTTTTGAACTTTATGAATTTCAAAAGTTCGAAATTACTTTGAACTTAAAGTGGGAATAAGTCCTGACACGCTGGCATGAGTTTGTTATCTTCCTCAATATCAGTGCAAATCTTTTAGAATTTTGTTTAAAGAACGGCCGCCGTTTGAACTTCTTCTTTTCTTCTATAAATAGGTCTTTCAAAACCAAATTTATTTCTTTACTTTTGCATTCGTCTTCGAGAGAGAAAAAGAAACTCAAGACTCAACTTCTTCTTCTTCGACTCAAGCTTTATCAATGGCGCCCACGGTTGATGCTGCTGCGAAGGGAAAGGGGAAGGCTCCTGCGGAGTCATCTCAGTCCGCCGCCGCCGCTGCTAAGAAGACTACCGATGAGCGTGTTCGACGAAGTGAATGCCCATTGAAGCCCCTCTATGGTGAGGATGAAGATGATGAACAATAACTATCCCCTATTTAGGGCTCTGGTTAGAACAAAATCATAAAACGTATCCCCTTTTTAGGGTTAAATACGTCAGAAAATACGCTTCCCTCTTTAGGGTTTAGCCGTATCCCATATTTTTGTTTATACAAAAAATATGTTTGGAGCGTATTCTATATGATACGCGTATTTTTGATAGAAATGTCAAAATACGCTGTCTTAAAAGAATATGCTATGGCGAGTTGTCTCACTGAGATACGCTAACTCCTGTGTTAGCGTATGTTTTTGATGATCATCTTGTCAACCATACGCTGATACGCTCAAGCTGAACATAAACTGAACTTTAAAATTCACTTAGGATAGAAAAAATGATCTCTGAATCCATCATACGCTTTAGGATAGAGTGAGCGTATGTTAATCTTTGAATCTGCCGTACGCTTAGTATAAACTGAGCGTATGTTGAACTTTGAGTCTGCCGTATGCTTAGTAAAAACTGAGCATATGTTGAACTTTGAGTCTGCCGTACGCTTAGTAAAAACTGAGCGTATGTTGAACTTTGAGTCTCTTGATGTTGGAGATTTCTAACTTCTTATTCTTCTTTTACAGTGGATATTCTGGCTCAGGAGGCAGAATTTGAAGGATGTGTAGGAAATAACTATAACAGTGACCTATCACATGTTCGTTTTCCCCAATTCGATGGACCTTCTACAAGGATAGCTCTTTTGACAAATCAGAAAAATGACACCTTGCTAAACTTGATAAGTGGACTGCCTTTACAGAGTGTGGATGGTGTTACCCACTCGAAGCCAGCATTTTTTTTCGGAGATGCTATTGACATAAACTCTCAGCTTGCTCTGGATAAAGTATCATACTATTATTATAGGGATGGTGATGTGAATCAGCCAATGTATCTGACTGGTTTATCAAAAAGCATCAACATAGCTCGCTTATTTCATGCGAGTTGTCAAAGACAAATGAAGTGGGATATCACTCCATCCCGTCAAGCAAAAGCTAGATGGATAGGATATCGTCAAGGAAGATTCTGCAGTGGTACTGAACCACATGTCACAGCTTTATGAGGACTGCTACCTGCCACCATCCCTCCTGAGGACCCGACACTTCTGAAGCCAGTCAGAGTCCCAATCTTTGCAAACGAATTTGCTCAACTGGAAAATGCCATCTACCCAAAACAGTCTATGAGACTTACTGGTCTGGTGAACCCAGAAAATACTAGATGGACTGCTCTTGTGAGATAGATTCTGAAGAACTTTGGTGAACAGTTAAAGGTGATAGGCCTATATGATGCCATTAAGTGCACTGCTTATGGTTTTAGGCCAAACCCGGATTTGTTCTTGGCGTTAGCGGAGAGGTATAACTACCGTACCGGCACCTTCATGACTCCAAGAGGCGAGATGGGATTCGTCCTTCATGAAATGGCATATATTTCTCAGCTGCCAACAGCAAATTTGCCATATGAAGAGTATATCCCTTTCGTTGATGAAATGAATAAGATCTCCGAAGCCAACCCAATGGTTCTTCATGTCTTTGAAGAATTGATGTGCCATTACAGTATTTGTAAGGCTTTTTATAAAGGACAAGATGGGGAAGGAGATTCCAACTGTTATTCTTTTAAATGGATGGCCTATTTATTTTAAGGTCGTACTGATGAACTTCAGAAGAAGAAGAAGGCTGAGCAATATGTCGGGAAATTTAAACCTCTGAATTAAGCTGAGATTGACAAGCTCATCCGGGACACCACTCATGACGACATCGTCATTGAGGAAGACGAAGGCACCTATAAAGCCGGTGATAGGTTTGAAACCTATATTAAGCAGGATAGCCGAGAATTATCTGCTGAAGGTCATCTGGCCGGATTTATATCTCTCTGGCTGAGAAAATTTGTAGTACCTGGCACCTGTTCAGCAGACAGGATGCACAGAGGAGTTGTCTTCGCAGCAGTCCGTCTGACTTTCGGGTATAAGATGGATTTGCTGACAGCAATGACATGCCGTCTGAATGCGGGATTAAGGGCATATACCAACAGAATGTTTGAATTGGCAAGGAAGAGCCTTACATCCTTTCCTCGGGTAGAAATGCCCTTTACATATTTATTTGGGTGGCTGCTTCTGCATTTCGAATCTCTCATGAATGCTGGGATGGCTAGACCAGATGACACCTTTCTGGAAAGATACAGTCACACACCAAAGTGGAAATATGACACTTTGACAGATTGCAGAACTATATTAAACAGGGGAGAATTATGGAGCTTCACTTGTGTTCCTCCACCTGTTAGTTATGAAACCATGCCTGGGAGGTTGGTTGATGGCATTGATGGCAATGAGTTGGATGATGTTCAACATGAATGGCTGAAAAGGATCAGGCCATCTCACTTAATCTACCGCCGTGACAACATCACTTATCTAGAACCATATCTTCCGAGTAGGTTTGCTCGGCAATTTGGTTATGATCAGTTGCATATGGGCAATGCAACGACATGTTTTGGCTACCAGGGTGGATTAATCGATGGTGCCAGAGCTTGGATATACTACATTACTAAAGGTACAGGAGCTACCTTTTCCATGCCAGATCCAGTCACTTATCGAAGAGGAGCTAGAATATTGGCATCTTATGCCAAATTCTATGTATCAGCTAATACCTTTGATGAAAAATTTAGCATCTTAGGTAGAAGCTTTATTCATATTGAAAAGAAATCAACCAAATCAGCCTTGCCTAGAGATTGTCATGACCAAGAAGATCCTCTGGCTACTGATGAAGTTGATGATGAAGTTTTAGAAACCTTCTTCTCTGATGACCTTCATCAACCATTACATGTACCCATCGGGAGTGCTGAAGAGAGTATATCTGCCGATAATACTCCGAAGAGGAAGCGGGGCAAAGGTGCTGCTGGGCCTGCCCCAAAAAGAGTTACTCGGGCAGAGACTCAAAATCATGGAGGAATTACCATTCCAGGGACTTCTCCTGCTTCCAATCGAGTCAGAGATGCTGATGAAGCAGGCAGTGATTCAAAAGACAATTATCCTACTGTTGCATTCACAAAAAGAATAGAAAGGAAAGTGATAGTTTTAAAAACTAAATCCGTGATTTGTTTGGATGCAGAAAGTCCCACCAATCGTGCCGAACGATTGGCTTTAGAAAAGCAAGCTGCTTTTGCTTTTTCTGTAAAGACAGAACCCATTGAAGAAGATATGCCTGAACCTGCTGGATCATCCATGCCTTCTGATATAGGATCGATTCTGCCAACGGCCGATGATGCGCAGGTGATTAGTCAACCTGCGGTAGAGGTCGAGCATCAGACTGAAACAGCTAATGACTTACTGATTTTGGGAGAATCAGTGAAGGAAGCCACTACTCTCAGACCAATTGCTAAAATTTCGAAGGGCAATAAGAGTGACGACGAACAGGTTGACTATGAACCTTCGTCTCATTCTTTTGAAGATGAAGACATGGAGATAGATGATGAATCCCCATCTAAAACTCCAATTGATGTACTGAAGACCATTAGTCAACACTCAGGGTTGACACCAGAGCCGGAGAGGCATATAGAAATAGAAGTTCAAGTTTCGAGTACTTCTGGGGCGGGCAGCAGTGAAATAAATCCCGTGTCAGAAAGCACTCTGAACAGACTACGAGTTGGGCTGAATGATCCAAAGGAAACTGAATACGAACCAGCTCCAGGTAATATTTTATTCATCAAAGTTTTGTCTTGTCTCTGCTTTATTGTCTTTTAGTTTTGATCATGCTTCTTTGATTCCAACAGCTGTAGGAACTGTACCGGCTATGAGTTCTACTCAAGCCCCACTTGTCCAAACTGATGTGGGTGAGGGGAGTTCACATTTGCCGAGTTCTCCAAAAGCACTCACTTCAGCTCCCAGAATAGAGGCTCCTTCTGCTCCTTCCTCTACTATTGCAACGACTCCCAATTTTGACACAGGGATAGCAAAGATCATGGGGATGTATTCAGATATTATTTATTCATATCTGGATACATTCTCAAGACGACTTATAAAGGATGAGACTATGCCCTTTTCGAGTCTTTGAGAGGCGACTAGTTTTCCACTTTTCGCTTTGAGACAGGCTGGTTATGAGACCCAATGTGTCTTTTTTGAACATCTCCTGAATGATTTAGAAGCAAACATCCATAAATACTGGGAGATTAAAAAGGAGGATATTAAGTCTCTGACTGCAGCTGAGATTGCTCAATTGGAGAATGAAGCTCAAGCTCAGCACATTGCTCTGACAGAATTCCTCGCTCAGTCTTCTAAAGAGTTAATGGCGAAAGATGAAGAAATAATAAGTACTCGTCAGAATATGGAGCGCCTAGAGAAAGATGAAGCGTCAAAAGCTGAAGAGCTTAGAAAGTTGAGGGAAGAGCTAGCTCGTATTCAGGAGCAAATTGCCTCCGTGGAAAAAGAACAATCAGAGATTGCTACTGATCGTAAATCTGAAGCTGAACGCTGTCAATTTTTACAGCAAGAGCGAGAATTGATGCAAACCAATCAGATTGAAGAGACCAATCGCCGTAGCTCTATTATTGTGGAATATGACCAACGGATGATTGGAGCTGAAACAGCAGAGCGAATCAAGAAAACTCATGAAGAAAAGATAAATAATGTAATCGTTCGTATTCAGGAGATAATTACTCCTCCTAAATAGATCTTTTACATTTATCATGTATTGAAGTTTTGGTACCCATTTGTAATCAATGTTTTAATTTTGATTGAAATGAATATTTTGACTTGATTTCAATTCTGTGGATGATATTTTTGTAGAAAACATGTTCAGAGGTAAATAATACATGACATATTTCAATAAAATAGAATATACAAATAAACTTTGTAACTCTATCATGATATTAAACCAAAGATAATTTTAGTTTAATACTGATTAGAGAAAACAGAATTCAGATATAAAGATATTTTTGGATTATATTTTCCATGATCTTTGGACTCGGAAATCAAAAGACGAGATATCATTTTCATAGAATAGAAAATATGATACATACTGAGATAGAAAATTCAGAGGTAATATGGACATGATTTTCTATATAAGATCTTTATTAAATCCACCGGGGATCTACTAAGACAAAATATCAAATTCTCTGGGAAAATGATACATGGTAGAATATCAGTTTCCTCTGGGGATAACGATATCGAGATAACTTTTGTAGAGAAGAATTAACTTTAATTTTATATTTACTGGGGAATGCTGAAAATATTATACATAATATTTCTTTAAGAATTTGCCATTGATAGGCATCATCGTGACTTTCCCATCCATAGAGGCAAGCTGGTATGCTCCGTTAGAGAAGACTTTGTTTACTACGAATGGGCCTTCCCATTTCGCGTTAAATTTGCCTTTGCTCATATGTGACATGGTCATAGGACGTCTGACAGTAAGGACCAGTTCTCCCTTCTGATATGCTCTGACTTTGACTTTCCGGTTAAAAGCTTTTGAGATTCGGGCCTGATACAGCTCGATATTTTGTTGAGCATACAATCGTTTTTCATCTAGAGCTTCCAATTCTTGAAATCGAAGACGATTATTGTTTTCAGTTGTAAGTTCATTGGAGATTGCAATTCTCAGAGAAGGAATCTGGATCTCAAGGGGAAGAACAGCTTCACACCCATATACCAAAGAGAAAGGCGTACATCCGATTGCATTGCGAACTGTGGTACGATAGGCCCATAAACATTCACCAAGCTTCTCGCTCCAGTTGCGTTTGTTGGAAGAAACAAATTTTTTCAAGAGTTTGATGATCGTTTTATTGAAAGCTTCTGCCAATCCATTAGCTGCTGGAATATATGTTGTAGAAGCTAAATTATTGATACGATGGTCATCGCAGAATCGAGTAAATTTCTGACTGACGAACTGCGGTCCGTTATCATGAATAATACGTCGAGGAACACCAAATCGATAGATGATATGATGTTTGACGAAGTTAATAACATTAGAAGTTTTGACTTTAGATAACGGGATTGCTTCAGCCCATTTGGAAAAGTAATCGGTTATTGCTAGAATAAACCGATGTCCTTTTGATGATGGTGGGTTGATAGGACCAATGACGTCCATGCCCCAAGCTTCAAAGGGCCATGATGCCGCTGTTGGGTGTAAGAACTCTGACGGTTGATGGATAAAGTCCGCATGAATTTGGCAAGCTTTACATTTCCGAGCATATTGAATGGCGTCAGCCACCATCGTGGGCCAATAATAACCCATACGTCGGATACGATCTTGAAGTTTAGGACCTGGTTGATGGGCTCCACAAACACCATCATGTGCTTCACGGACAATCTGTTGTGCTTCTTCACCAGCGATGCATCGGAGGAGAAGACCATCGTAGGCCCGACGATATAATGTCTTCGTAGTATGATTATAATAGAATCTGTGAGATCGACGCCGAATAGATGCTGCTTCACTCGGATTATCGGGAAGTATGTCATATAATACAAAGTCTAGAAACGGGCGTCTCCAGTCTTCAGTTATGGCTTCTATTTCATTAGAAAAGACATATTCTATAGTAGAATCGGAAGAAGACGAGGACACTTTGTCAAACTTTAATCAGGTATCAAAGTTGAGAGAATCTTCATGGAGATTATGGGGAAAAGCCAAAGCCAGATTATTTTCAACGCAGAATAGTTCTCGGTTATAAACCACTATTACTTGCTGACGTCTGATTGGTATGGCTAACACAGCGGCTAGATTAGCCAAAGCATCGGCTTCTATATTATAGGCTCGTCGGACATGTTCAATAAAGAAACCTTCAAAGGATGAGGCCATAGAGAGTGCTGCTCGATGATAAGGTATCAAATCCTGATGACGAACTTCATATGTTCCTCTGATCTGATTGATGATAAGCTTGGAGTCTCTATAAACTTCCAAATATTGAATATCTAGATGTTTAACAAGTTGAAGACCGATGAGCAACGCATTGTATTCGGCTACATTGTTTGAACATGATTGATCTAGAGAATAAGCCCTCTGAATAGTTAGTCCTTCTGGGGATACAAGAACAATCCCAACTCCGGCGACAATATCGCCATTAGGACCTATTTTAGATGCTCCATCAAAGAATAGACGCCAAGTAGGAATTTCTTCAGAAACCAGATTTGAATCCAGGACTTCATCAGAAATCTCATCATATAATTTAGAATCTTCTGGAACTGCATGAGCTGCCAGAAAATCAGCAAGAGCCTGTCCTTTAACTGACTTTTGAGGAATATAATGCATGTCGTATTGAGCTAACAAGATTCCCCAATTAGCTAGTCTAGAGTTGAGAATACCGGGTTTCTTCATCATAATCCTGATGGGATTCACTCTGGAAATGACGTGAATCGTTTGACCAATAATATAATGTCGCATTTTCTGAACAGCAAACATTAATGCTAGACATTCTTTCTCGATTGGAGAATAACGTGGTTCAGCGCCTGTCATTGTGCGACTGAGATAATAAATAGCCTGTTCATGGCCATCTTTATTTTTCTGGGCAAGTAATGCACCAAGAGAATGATCCATGGCTCGAACATATAGAAGGAATGGTATTCTCGAGACGGGAGGTACCAAAATTGGAGGGTTCATGAGATACTGTTTGATATCGTCAAATGCTTTTTGACATTCTTCGTTCCAGACGAAAGATACACCTTTCTTCAGAAGTTTGTTGAATGGTCTGCAGCGTCCTGATAAGTTGGAAATGAATCTCCTGATATAAGCAATTCTTCCTTGAAATCCTCGTAGCTCTTTTAAGGTGCGTGGAGGACGCATCTCTTGAATGGCTTTGATCTTCTCGGGATCCACGTGTATACCTTTAGCGGTAATGACGAAGCCGAGAAATTTGCCACTAGAGACGCCCAGGAAGGACTTAGTAGGGTTCATTTTAAGTTGATGCTGACGCAATAAAACAAAGATAGTCTTCAAATCTTGGATATGATCCTCCTTTCGTCGACTTTTGACTGCAATATCATCAATATAGCATTCGACTATTTTTCGGAGATGTTCACAGAATATAGTGCTCATTGCTCGCTGATATGTTGCTCCTGTATTTTTGAGACCAAACGGCATCACTGTATAACAGTATGTACCGATCGGCATTCTGAAGGAAGTGTGTTTTTCATCATCTGGAAACATTTTAATTTGATTGTATCCCGAATACCCATCCATGAATGACATCCGTTCGAAACCACATGTGTTGTCGATCATGACATCTGTAATTGGAAGATGAAACTCGTCTTTAGGACAAGCTGCATTGAGATCGCAAAAGTCTATACAAACTCGGATCTTGCTAGTCTTTTTAAGGACATGAACGATGTTAGCCACCCATTCAGGATGTTGTTCCTCTCGAATAAATTCGGAAGCCATAAGCTTGTTGACTTCAGCTTCAATTGCATCCATAATGTCTGGGCAAAATCGTCGCTGTTGTTGTTTGACTGGTTTAGCATTTGGCATGATATTAAGTTTGTGCATTGCAATCTTTGGATCTAATCCTGGCATATCCTCATAACTCCAGGCGAAGACATCGATATAATCATGAATAAGCTTGATCATGTCTTGCTTATCTGTTTCTGAAAGACTTTCGCTGATGAATATTGGTTTAGGGGACCCTTCTTCACCAACATCAATTTGGATCAGTTTATCTTCAGTAGGAGGTTCCCTCTGCTCGAACCTGAATTCCCATTGATTATCTAATCTTTGAGCCCATTGTTCTGATTCGGGTGATATTTCAAAATCATCCTCATCTTCATCATTTTCTTGCGGGCCATCAACAGAGACCATATTGATGGATAGATTAGAGCAATGGAGATCGCCAATACTTGTGTCAGAATCCCAAGAAAGGGAATCGGAAGACTCAGATCGTTCATCTTCAGATCGTTCATCTTCATCGAATTTTGAATCTTCAAGGACTATGTTGATAAAGGAGATAGGAGCAATGTAACCCAAACCACATTTTGTCCTTCCGTATTTTAAGGGAGGAATTTGAACAGGCATTCTTCTTCCTTTTCCATTATTGAGGCTGGTTCTGAAGTCATAACCCATATTCTTGATGATATTTTTGGATTGCTGACTGTAGCGACGTAATTGTAACCTTCCAGTATCGTCGTTGGTGTCATCTTCTTCCAGGTTAAAAGGATTCTGGGGACCTTTATAGAAGAATATTGGATTTTCTCCCTTCTTTCTAATAGGGGCCACGAAGTATGATTTTTGTATGGACTCCAATAATACGTCTGTATGAAGAGTTTGAACAACTCCTATAGTTAGTGGCTCTAAGCTATCTAGCAATTGTAAATAACTTTGTACATGATTATAGACATCAATATACTGCAAAGGAGATGCTTCATTAATATTCGATACTGTATTTACAACAGAAGGCTGAGCCTTATCAGACTTAGTCAAATTAATGACAAAAGGGGGAGAGGAAGAACGATCAGAAGTTTTGTTTCGATTAAGATCGATAACAAAAGGCTCAAAAAAGGTGAGCTCCCTTGAAGAAGATCGTGGATAAGTAGTACGTCCACTGACTGGAATGACTAGAGTATCTGGTCTAGCCTGAGAAGGTGGAGGGGGAGTGGCACGTCCACTGACCGGAATTATCAGTGAACTTTGTGGAGCTTGGGAAGATGATACAGTAGTACGTCCACTGACAGGAATTATCAATGAGCCTTGTGGAGCTTGGGCAGGTGATGAAGTAGTACGTCCACTGACAGGAATTATCAATGAGCCTTGTGGAGCTTGGACAGGTGATGAAGTAGTACGTCCACTGACAGGAATTATCAGTGAGCCTTGTAGAGCTTGGGCAGGTAATGAAGTAGTACGTCCACTGACAGGAATTATCAGTTAGTCTTCTTCAGACGATTTAACAGACTGCGGAGGAGTAATACGCCCTTTTACAGGAATAACAAAGGTATCGACTTTTGATATCTCATCGTCGTTATCCATAGCTTGTAAGACTTTTGAGTATTCATCTTTATACATGCGAGCGTCATTGAAGTAAGCTTCGACTCCTTTGAATGGATAGAGATCTGCAACCTCCTTTTGAACTTCTCCATTATCATCAACATATTTGAAGCACTGATGAAGAGTCGAAGGAACGACATTATGTTCATACAAGAATGGTCTCCCCAGTAGAGCATTGTATGAGCAACCATGATTGTCGATGAGTAAAAAGTAACTTTAGTGCGAAGATCGCCTATTTAAAATTTGAGGCGAATCTTGCCCAAAGGCTCACTTTTTTCTTGATTGAATCCCAAAATGGTAGTGATAGTGCTGGAAAGACTATGCACAGGTATCTTCAGTGCATCTAGCATAGCCTTTGGCATAATACTGAGAGCGGATCCTAGATCAATCAGTAGACTGTCAACCTTCATAGAATCGATATATCCGGTATGATATAAAGGACGGTCATGTCGATTATCCTCTAGCAGCATATCGTCCTGCGTAAAGGTAATGTTTGGAATAAATTCCAATACATTATGGCAATGAGAGACAGATTCTGATTCTAACTTCTTGAGGAAAGTTAGGAAATTTTCTGCTTGCAACAGTGCTTCACTCAGAGTTTCTCGAGTCTCTTTAGAGAGGCGTAAGAGCTCAAAGATTGATAAATTAGCTGGTGTATTGGCTAGTTGAGCCAATATATCAAAATTATAAGGCTTTTCAAGTCCTGTAGGCGATGACTTCTTCAACGGTTTGTCTAAGCGGACTTGTTGTTTGCCTTTGTCAGCTGCTGTTGGTTTAGAAGGAACTGTCTCAACAGAAACATTTGAAGGCTCTTCAGTAGAGACTGGTGTTGGAGCTGTAACCGGAGGGACATCAGGAGTTTCTCCCGGAATGTCAGCATAATCTTTCAGATATATTTTTCCTGACCGAGTTCCAGCATGAACTTCGACTTCAGATTCCGGTTCAGGGTCTATGGAAACCATGTTGCAATTCTTTATCTTGCTCTTGGTTCTTTTATGCTTGATGAGAGCTTCATTCCAGAAATCGAGACCAACACGAGATTGATTATGTCTCATAGTGATGGCTAAAGGTGCTCGGAGTCCTTTGCCTGAGTTCAAACCAGGAGCAGTGGCTAAATCATAACCCATTTTCGCCATTAATTTACGAGATTGTGAACTATATAGATGGAATGCAGGCTTGTACCTATCTTCAGATTGAGGTACAGATTTTATCTTCGTAGGGAGTGAATTTCCTGCCAAGATGAAAATAGAGGTTAGATAAAAATCGGGTGTAAAACTAGAAGTCACATTGCATGACTTAATCTTCCCGAGCTTCTTTTTAGATAAAGGAGTCTTCCGAGGAGAAGAGGAAGACATCTCAAACTCCGTCATTAAATCCGGATGGATCCACATGATCTCTCCCTTCTTAGTTGTGACAGGAACAAGTCCTTCATTCTGTGCTGGTAGAATGTTCACAACTTCGAGAGTTGCTTTGGGGATAGGAACAATCCCACTTTCCACCATTAAAGGAGGGAAGTCACCGAACTGCATTGAAATTACATTTGCTGTGACTGTCTTGCCTTTGGGTGTCAGTGTCACAGCTCCTGATTTAATCATCTCTTGGATCTTTCCTTTTAATACATAGCAAGACCGGATTGTATGACCCAGCATTCTATGATATGGACAGTATTTTGGATGATCTGTCTTATTGGCTTCATCAGGCTTTTTGATTCTGGCAATTGAATCTTGTTACCTTTGAGCAAGCATTCAAAGATACTCTGAACATCGTCATCGTCGAAGGAATATTCTTCCTTCGACCGAGGAGGTCTCTGTTGTTGATTTGTTGGAGCTGGAGTAGCTTGGGTAGTCTTTACCTCTTGACTATTACTCTGGAGATTGACTTCAAGAGCCTCTTTTCCTTTACGATTATTGGGTCGAGTACTATTGCTAGCACTCTGATTTAATTTCTTGGGAGCCATTTGTACCCCCAGGCCTTTGAAGGTCTCAGCACTGACTTCAGCAGCCTTGGCACTGACGATGAAAGAGGGCCAATCTTGAAACTGAGTGGACCCTGTCCACATACTGATGATTGGTAAGAGATTCGACTTGCAAGTGTCGATAGTAACAGCATCGGGAGTTCCAAGAGGCATTTTGAGGGGTTCTCTTCTGAACCTTTCAATGAAGTCCTCAGTAGTCTTATTATTTTTCTGTTTAATTCTTATGAGGGCTGACATGGTCATGTCATTGAGCCCTTCATAGAACCGTTCAAGAAATATTTGTTTGAAACCGGCAAATGAGGTAATGCACCCATCAGGGAGACTTCTATACCATTCATAAGCCGTTCCTTTGAGACATCCGACGAACACCCGAGTGAGAAGGGCATCGCTTGGTTGCAACTGATCAGTCATTACTTCAAAGTGGTTAATGAACTGACTTGGGAAGGTAGTCCCATCAAAGAAAGAAATGGTCGGAGGTTTGTATTTTGGTGGATACGACACTTGCTTCCATTCTATCGTGTAAGGTTGCTTGATACCTAACCTTTGTAAACCATCCTTCTGTTTAAATGCCTCAAATTGAGTTCGGAGATTCCTTAACTCTTCAGTAATAATTCTAGAAGATTGCGGAGTTGTGACTTGTTGAGTGTAATTGGGAGGAGGGACTGCAGCATATGTACCACCCCCAGCTCCGGACTGACTTGGAGTGGGTTGTACAGGAACATTAGATTGTACCCCCGAAATAGTAGAGGGTTCCGAGTTTGGGACAACAGGAGTATTTAATACCACTGGTGGTGCTGTTTTTCTACTTGCTGAGTTTGATGCTGAGGTTGCATAAGAGTGTGCATAGCATTCAATGTATCTGCCATAGCTCACAACTGTTGTTCCAAGGAAGAAATCCTCTGCTCATGAGCTTCAGTGCTAGTTGAAGGTTCATGATTGCCGTCTACCATGTAAGTGGTAATCATTCGAGGAATAGACGATGAAACAGTCTGTTCTGAATCATCGCTGTGTGAGTCAGTATCTTTCCCGGGACTATTTACGGAAGTCAATACTGGAAAGTTGGACTCTCCAAGGAAGTCCTCTGTGATCTCCGGATTGTTACTTAGATGAGAAGAAGTAGAGACCCTGGCCAAGGCTCCGGTCCTAGATCGGGTGCCGAGATAAACACCATCTTCAGAATCTGATATAGCATCAGACCGTATGCTACCCCCAATATTTCTGGAGGTCATGTTGACAGAAGCATAAAGAGGTTCATCTTCATCCAATATTGGTTCATATTGAATCCGTTGGAAAACAGATCGTCTTTTTGGTGAACAACAACACTGAATCACAACCCGAGGTTGGAAGTTGCAACCATGCTTTTCATGGCAAATATAAGCAATGTCATGGCCAGATGGAGTGTCAATTCTCCGTTTATTTTGCAAATACTCCCGAAGATCTGTAGGAACAGATTGGGAAGTACTTGAAGATAGTTTCTGTGTAGAAACTTGTCTTTTGTTCTTCTGTCTTCTCGGTTCTTGAGTGTATAAAGACTGATTAATTTGAGCCACATAGTTCTTGGCATATTCTGCATCAGAGTCTAGTATAATTGTCTCAGTTTGATCAGGCTTCTTAATACCAGAAGTGGAACTGAGATGATTTTGATTAAGCTTGTTACGAAGATCTGTAGAAGATATGACTTTGGTATCAGTCTTGGATACTTGTAATTTGCCTTTCTCAGATCGAGAAATTTTAAGAGAAGGAAGATGGACATTATTCCGACTGGGAGTCGATAATAAACCATCTTTAGAGGAAGTAGCCAAAAGGCGTTTTTCTTTGTTTGATCTAGTAAGAGTACTAGTCAAATTAACTCCAGAGGTAAAGACCTTAGGAGTAGAGGAGTTGACTAAAGAGTCTTTTTCCTTGGTTGGCACAAGATGTGCAAGTTGTGGGGGAATCATTTGTACGTTCTGTGGAAGAGAACCCCCAGCTTGCTTTTGAGAAACAGTCAAAGGACTGTATCGATTGGCATACGCTGACTTTGGTTTAGAATTCTGGTCATACGCTGCTTTTTTATTAGCATACGCTGGCTTATGCTTAGCGTACGCTGCCTGTTATTGGTTTTTGTACGCGACCTTTGCCGTACGCTGCCCTTTGATTGTCATACGCGCAGAGTCATTAATGGCTAAAGAGCCGACTGCTGTCGTAAGAGTAGAAGGAGAAGAGACTTTGACATGTCCAGAGATGGTTTTCCTTAGACACACTGACTTGGTTAAAGAACCCACTTTGTCAGCGTGACTAGAAGAAGCCACTGTTGCCGTTTTCAGAGAAGTCGAAGCGTGCTTCGTTGAAGTTGAAGACGTGTTCTTGTCAGCGTGAGAAGTGACAGAAACGTCTCGGGCTGTCGAAGAAGACTTAGGGACATAGACAGAATGTCCCTTCTTCTTGGCAGCAGGAACAGCGGAGGAAGCAGTTCGGCCCTCCTTCGCCTTGAGCATTTCTTCGTAAGCAGATTGGTCGAATTGTACGACCATCGTCTTCTTCGTCGAGCCGATCGACGAAGTATCGTATTGAGTTGTTGCTATCTCATTGGAGGAGACAGCTTTCCCCAGCAGAGTCGCCAATTTATTTATGGAAAACAGTAACCTTTAGGAGTCACGAACCATTCGGGGCGCATGGCTTTTGAGGCGCATGTGAGGCTTCAGTAATGACTTAACTCCTGTCTTTCGGGATCAGAGAGAAGTCTGGGGAGCACGGCTTTTGAGGCACATGTAGAGCTTTAATGGTGACTTTCCTTCTGTCTTTAGGGATCAGTGAAAAGCCTGAGACGTATGGCTTTTGAGGCGCATGCAGAGCTTCGGGCGCATGGCTACGGAGGCACATGCGAGTGGTTTGGGCAGCCACATGGCAGTAGCCGTCAGAGAAAAGTAATGATGATGCTGACATTGGCGACGCTTTATCTTCTGAACTATTCAAACTTCGGGAGGCGTGCTGCCAACTCTGTCAGTTCAGCATTTAATGTTTTTGACATTCGATGGACAGCTGAGTGGGCGCATCGATTGGCGTTCCACTCGGCATGGGGACACATGGAGACGCATCCCCTATGATGTGCTTGGTGCTGAAGGGCACGTCTGTCACGCCCCGATTCATAGAGTCATTTATTCACATATTTTATCTCTTGGAATCGATCGTCCTCGCTTGGGCGTGATGCCGTACAAGTCTGGTATTGCACTTGTACAAGGCAAAGATGGTACATAATCGATTATTCTTCAAATAGGAACACATCGCAGCGGCAGAAGCAGATAAATTGAATTTAATGAGGACAATCTTTCTTATGGAATAGAAGTACATCACTTCTTTATAGCAGCGGAGAAAAAGAGTAACTTGAAGCCACACAGAGATATGTAGAACTTTATTCTCTTTATTGATAATTGAAGAAGAGTACAAGACTTGTATTGAAGTACAATGATTACAGCACATCTCACTTTACATTGGAAACCAACTGAACAATGCTATACAGCTTACATTTGATTTTTGGATACAATGGATTACAACTCGATATACCGACTTGGCTTACTCTCTCACTGGTACAACTGATTACAATATTCCATACATTATGCCCTTTATAAACAGAAGACATCATCTTGTACAAGGAGAGCTTCTGTATGCCCAACAAATCTTCGATGCCGCGGAACCAATCAAGCCAATTTCGTATGTAGAATATTCCAAGCAAGAGCACCTGCCCACAAAACGTGGGTCAGCACATCATCTATGTACTGGCGAGCAGAATCCAACCCACTCGCATAAACCAACATTTAAAGTGATCATTTAAGCAAACATTTATTAGAATGGTCTTACTACTTGGGGCCTAGCATCAGTTTACAGTTCATGGGCAATAATCAGAGTGAAGCATGTAAACATATTCTTTGTAGCATTCATGTGGACATATCTTTTTAGCATTCTTGGTGTTATCATGCAAGGCATCATTGAGGCATACTAGGTATTATCATGAAAAGGCATCATTGAGGCATCGTTAACATTAACATCTTAAACATTATGACAGTTCTCACTTCAAGCATCACTTAGCATGGATGTTATGTTTGAGCACTATTTATAGCAAGGCATCTTTCTAGCATAATGAATTGAACATGTTAAGCAGGCAAGTTAAACCAACTAATACAATATCACAATTATGTGATTTCTTACCGATAGCCGACTTCTCGTACCTGCATCAAATACAGGTTATCTGATATACTTACTCTGCCTGCACAAAACATTCATTAGCATGCATCCTGACTACATGGTCACTGGTGTTGTTAAACCATATAGACTCTTCTCATTTCATTTCATTTTAAGATAATACGGTCAGCATAGTAGGTGGCGAGCCTCTATGCCACCCCGTCTTATCCGTGCTCCCATAGCACTCATCATTATTTCCTCCTAGGCCGAATCGGTCCCCAGGGCCCTAGGAACCGTTCGAGGAAATTATTACTCAAACCTTGTATACAAGTTGTCCATGACCATGCGAATGCGTGTCCGACTCGATTGTGAACATAATCGCATGGTAAAATATATTAAGGAAAGTAAAGGCAACAGTGCATCATTAGTCATATTCAATGACTTATTCATTTCATCATTACCATCATTTCATTTGGTGATCTCAACGATCCCAGCTTTATCATTTCTCATTCATTGCTTCATTGCAACGTATCTCATATCATTCCTTTCTTAAGAGGAACTTAACATTCATTCATTTCATAGGGACATTTATTCATTCATTCATTTCTTATAAGGGACATGCAACATTTCATATTCTTGCAACAGTTATACAGATAGTACATGATTCTAGTGTTTCATTCAGTTCATTGGTTCGATAGCATAGCTAGTTCATTTCTTATTCTATCATTCATAAGGCATCTCATTATTCAAGTGTCTACTTATTCCAGCAGTGTTAAGCATAAGGGGCAATGTTATCAATTCATTCTCAGGCAGCGAATCACATTAACAGTTCAATGTGTTATACATTTCAATAATTCTCAACAAAAGTATCTCTATTATTCAGCAACTAACATAAGGGATATTTAGGGGCAGTTCATAGCATTTTAATACTTCATCTATTAAGCATGAAGGAGTAAGAAGGAGGAAGGACAGTTCCACTCACCCAAAATTCTACTAAGCGTAGCTCCACCAGCGAGCTACGTTCCAATATCCACTCCGTCTAGCCAGCTAAGAGAGACTGCATCAGTCTCAATTCTTCTCATTCCCAACATAAGTCACGGTCCAATATTCTGATCCCATCCAATAAGCCAACCAAATGCCTCGTGCGGAGCAGGGCATTACAACGTCTGTGTGATGCGCTGTCTGACCGGTGCATCCGCTTCATGACACGTCTTTAATGGTGCGACTGTTACGATTTTCGAGTGCTTTAAATAGCTATTTTGACTTAGCTGAATTCGAAGCGTCCGGTTCATCCATTTAATACAAATTTATTGCACAAAATTCGAAGAGCCATCCACTTGGCACATGGGTTTGATTTGCCCGACCTATAAATAGTGGCATGGAGAGAGTTTACTTCTCGTTCTCCCACATTCTTTCGACATGAATTTGTTTACTCGGATGCATTCTGTTGATGAGATGCTCCCGAGGGTGAAGATGCGACGCAATGTCTTCATTGATGCACTCGAAGGTGACTGTTACATCCAAAAGTCGGAGTCGAGGTCTTTCGAGGCAGGCAGAAGGTGCCTGTTGCATCCAAAGATAGGGATGCACGAGCCCCGTCTTCGTCATGTGGAAAGAGCCGCAGATCGGAATTGCGGTGCTGCGGCTTTGGGGGCTCTTTCTTCCTTTAAAATGGGTGTCGCCCATTCTGGTTGTGTTGAAAGCTGCTCCTTTAGTCGCGGTTTCGATTACGGTCTTCCTTCGCCTTTGGAGGCTCTTTTGAAACCTCCCCTGGCCACAGGTTGGCTTGTGGTGCTTTTCTCTTCCTCGGTTTGGGGAGCTCTTCCTCCAGCTAGAGGGTTGATTGCCACCCTCGTTCTGCTCAATAAATGCTTCATTAGTCGAAGCATTTAGACGGCGGTGAGCCTGGATAGAAGAGCGGCACATAACTGGGCTGCTGAAGGGATGCGCCTTGCTGAGGGCGCATGGTGGGATGCACCTGACTGGGGGCGCATGGTGATCGCTGTGCCTATTTGAGGGAGCATGGTGGCTGTTGGCTGTAGACTTAGGATCTTTTCTTTTGTAAAAATTCTCCTTTGTACAATCTTTTCTAGACATGTAATAGACTTTTATATGTAATAAAAAGTCCTCTTTCGATGTCCATATTTGTTGTTTTTGCTGTGTGAAGTACTTTGTCCGAGCTCTGGCGTATGTAGTGTCTGGCGCATAGGACTTCTGGTTCTGAAATTCTATGCTTCTATAAGACCCCCTTCAAAGTTTTCAAAACTTTTGGACAAGTTTTGGAATACTTTGAATAAGAAGCATGGCGGTTGGGGCGCATGATTGCCGGGGCGCATAGATACTCCGCGCATCAGTGACGGGGTGCATGCTCCACTCAGTTAATGCAAATGATAACGCCTCGATAACCAAAAAAGATAAATGATAATCTTTTTGGTTCTATTTGCGGTTATCTCTTCACAGAACCCGAGGCGACGGCTGAGGTCACACTTCATCGATTCACGCGTGCGACATTGCCTATAAATAGGTGAGAGATGGAGATAGAGAGAGTTCTTCCTCTCCTTGCCTTTGCTTTTTAGAGTTCTTCACAAAAACCCTAGCTTTCTTCTCTCAAGGAATGGCTCCCAAGACTCTTCGCGGTGGTGCTGGCAAGGGAAAGGAGCCGGCGGAGTTTGCCGAAGAGGATGCTCCTGTCACCATTGTGACTCCGGCCGACGTTCGATCCGCAGTGACGGATGGGTGTCGTCTCTTCCACTATTTTCTTTGTTCAAACGAGCTTTGGATCATTGCCCTAACTCTTCTGCTGCCGACGCGCATGGACTTCTGTCCTGATGATGTGCCGAGGTTTTATCTTGCCGACGTGCATGGGTTTAGGCCTTTATTATGCACCGAGGTTTAACTGCTGACGCACATGGGTTTAGGCCCTGAAGATGTGCCGAAGCCTCACTACTGATGCGCATGGGTTTACTGTAATGCCCCGCTCCGTACGGTGCATTACGCTGAAGCGTTGACTCAACGAGTCACGTTGATGCAAGGAAATGTATCGATGCAAAATGATACGAGAGTTAAGTTGTCCAGAGCAACGCATCAACTTTGTCGATACGAAGAGTTGTCTTGTCCCGAAAGAATGCATCAAGTTGAATCGATGCGAAGCGCCGCGTTGCCCCGAAGGATGAGTGCGTTGAATCGGCTCGAAGATTCTAAGAAATCGAATCGACCAAGGCGCAAGTCCGAATCGTTGAAGTATTGATTTTAGTTGGTTTTGTGTGCAGGTTATACTTTGACGGGAAAATATTAGAGGTCGATCTTTTGCAATATTTAGTAAGGGGTCCGCGAAATCAAATCGTCGCCTTGCGACGGACCGAGACTTGGGCACGCTAAGGCAAATCGGACGTATAACTCAATGAAGCACGAAGTGCTCAAATGGCTAAGTCAGGAGAGTGGCCGTGCAAACAAGTTATAAAATCGAGCCGCATCGGCTCGGCAAAAACGATGAAGGCGTATCGACTCAAGGTGGGAGGATTGACTTCTTTTTACTCCTTCATTCGATAAGTCAAATATATCATTGTATGCTAAGTTAACCTATCGACGCCACGGGCGTGGCCGATCGAAGATAAAATCATAGTGTGAGTCGAACACTAAGTTAGAACAATTAAAATGAAACGTGCATCAATATGCACGAGTCGCTATGGGACATTGGATATCGCTAAGACGAGCGCCTCGGTGCGCAAGCCGTAAGAACATGGGATAACTGTAATCGGCGAGTGCCTTAGTGCACGAACCATACCGTGCCTTTGATGTACGAGTTAAACGGCAAGAACATTGAAAGACAATAGGCGAGCGCCCTAGCGCGCAAGCCCCGAACATTGAATGCTAAGTTATAGAACATGGGAATATGGTCGAAACGTGCCTACGTACACGGGATAATAAAAGATGGCTTCGTTGTGAGAGAATACAGTTGTGGCATGAATGTGGCGGAACTGTCGGATATGACATGGTGCCTCGAAAGGTGTTCAAGACCCTCGGGTCGTTCGGTTGACGAGCATTGAGTTGAGGCACGATGCCATTGAAACATCGTAACAAAGTGCGAAACGAAAGAACATAGAAAGTTAAATGAAAGAGATGCGAGACGATAAGTCTGAGTCTCGGACTCATGACTATGTTTGGTTGTTTGAAATAAATTGTTGAATGATAGGGCGTTGCATGGTCGATTGGAATGGGCTCGAGATTAAATCGTGATAATAGCTCGTGCACGAGTATCCCCCTAAACGGTTAAATGTCGGAGGTCCCCGGAACCGATTTGGCCGCGGAGGGATGGATAATCTTTGTAGGCGCACATCCTTAAACAAGATGGGAGAAGCCGCAAATGATGGCATGTAGCGGGAACGTTTCAGTTGTTTGGGATGTGACCCAACCCGTGAAACGCCGGGCAGCCCAACCAAATAGTGAGAAAAGAAGGAGAGAAAAGAAAGGAAGTCCTTTAGTCCATTCCGGCGCGGATACGCCAACGGCCCTCATATAGTTAAGGAACGATGGATTGAAAGTGTAGGCGCATATGCGTCCCGTATAGAGATCCTGCTTAGAGATGCACAATAACATGACAGGGAAGGATTACGGCGTATTCACCTTGCGTCGGTGCAAGGACGAGTGCGTCGACTTGGTAAGTCGTGCCACGAATCAAACACGAGATTGATTGTTTGTTTGCCTATTTAATTCGATAACATGCTGCTATGATAACATGCTTTACGCTTTCGAAGATGCCATGAAATTGACCCTAAGGAGAACATAGCAAGATCATAAGCTAAGTTGCATGATTCAACATAAAGATTAAAATGTCGGTTTGGAAAGATGATCTTTGCTTCAGTACATACGAGGACGAACGTACTGATCCCCCACCAGCTTCATGCAGGATACAGGGAATGGATTGCTCGCGGCGAAGCATTGCTTGAA
This sequence comes from Iris pallida, assembly GCA_029216955.1. Lineage (NCBI taxonomy): Eukaryota > Viridiplantae > Streptophyta > Magnoliopsida > Asparagales > Iridaceae > Iris > Iris pallida. Next base: position 10,908,516 of record JANAVB010006993.1, on the reverse strand, counting down.
CATGTTAAGGCTTGGAATGCCGAAGCGCATTGAAGCGTGCTATCGCATTGACGCTCGGACTACGCAGCTGGATTGATGCGGCCGAGGTATAGAAGGCATGATGTATGGAACGATAAAATCCTTTGTGGGCAAGAGAGAACCTGAGTGTTGTAGCCAATCTGGCATATATTGTTAGGCTATCGAAAGCCATTGTAAATCTCAGTTTCGGATATCAATAAAGAGAATTGTTTCGTATACACTGTTTTCCTATCGTTGTTAATATCGAATCAAAAGATAACCATATAAGAACTTGTCATCTTGCCTTGCATGAGCGCAACTCCAGGCTCGTGCTGCATCATGCCCCCTGCGAGGACGATGATTCGGATGATTCCGGGTCGGGGCGTGACAAATTGGTATCAGAGCTCTAGGCTCAATTTCCTCTGGACGCTCGCTTCATTACAATTCGAAAAGTTGCCCACCACCACTTGATATCACTTCAGACTATACTCGATGTCGCACTGGATGTTCCATACAATAAGTCTAATACAAATCGTGTAATTTTGTCGCATGTGTTTTGGAAATTACACGATGTTTGCTAAGAAAGTCGCGAGGGGTATATTGCATTGAATGCAAACGAGCCGTAAAAATGTTAGTTACTGCAAGCGCAACAAATTGTGAAATATGATTTGAGATATTATCGCAATGTAACATGTTGAATGAGAAATAAAATGATCCACGAAGTGCAACGAGTAATGGCGAATATGCGTTAAAATGAAAGTGAGAAGTGATAAGCCAATACCGAATGTGTTAAAACGGATTGTGCATTGACTTGGAAAGTCGAGAGTAATTCGTTGCACGAGGTGCGGTAAATGTCGGAAATGATTATTGCACGATGTACAACGCGTATTAAAAAGTAAAAAAATCATTGCACGTGGTGCAACGCATATCAAATTAATCGTTGCACGAAGTGCAAAGGAAATTGGAATTAAATCGTTGTATAAAGTGGAATGAAAGTGTCGGAAATAAATCGTAGCACGATGTGCAACGCGTATCGAAAGTAAAATTTGTTGCTCGGGGTACGACGCATATCAGATAAATTGTTGCACGAGATACATCATAAGGAAAGAATTGAAATTGTAAATCGATAGAACGAATCGTTCGGTTGCACACCAAACTTATGTTGGCAAACGAGAACATTGACCGAGTTGCGTCAGATTTGATATAATCAAAGTTACGGTTGTGATCAAGAATGATCACTGCAGAAATCGTGAGTCGGAAGAGAACGTTGGCCTATACTAAGTATAATGCGAGGGAAATAACTTGAGTTCCGAGTGGTATATGCCATACCACGTAGGCGATGAATGACTCGATTCCGAGTGGTATATGGTATAGCACTTGTGCGATAAAATCCATCGACGCATTGTGAGAATTACGGAAGGTTTGTCCGCAACGGATGGGAGAGTACCGAGACTCGATTGAAAATTTGTATAACGGTATGTTGATGCAAGCGTTCTTCGAAAATCGGTTGGGACGATAAGGCGAGACTCGTATCGATGAACGATACGTCGGACGGAAGTTATAAGTTGGTCGGACGACCGAGACTAGCGAATTGATTATGCCTTGATGCAATAATCGGATCGACGGGAAGGGAAAACTTGAACTTATAAATGAGTCGCACGACTTGCGATCTCGGTAGAAATGTTGGGCACGACAAATCGAATCACACGACTTGCGATCTCGATAGAAATGTTCGGCTAAGGCGAATCGAATCGCACGACTTACGATTTTGATAGAAATGTTGGGCGATGTGAATTGTAATCGTATCGCACGATGTGCGACTTCGGTAAGAAAGTTGGTTGACGCGAGAAACCGTGCCTATGAAATAGTTGGTTACGTTACGGCGACACTCATTTGAGTATGACTGAAAACACACAAAACTTAGAGGGCGAGATCGTATAACTCGAGGGCACGATGTTGGATAATCGGTAACTCGATTATGCGATCAAAGTATAGCGGGATGCGGCGAATCGGAGAACGAGTAGATGCGTATGGAAAAGTTTGTTACGAACTTGGATGTATGCGATGCGAGTTAAGTTGATGTCGAAACGGATTCGAAGTCGACCCTCTTGCTATCGAAATTGATATGAACTATCAAGATCGATACGCAAGGAACGTAAGCACGATGTGAGAATGCAAAATGGAGTGCGCCTTGCGCTATCAAAATTTTTGTAAGTAAGGATACGAGAATAAACGAACTTGGTTGATCATAAATTTTGTGATTGATCAAAGACGAGACTATAAGTCATCGACGATTGCTCGATGCGTATAGCATCTCGTGTGTCGACCCGCAAATAAGATAGACTCGAACTCGATACGAGTAGATATTTCGTAAATTGCAAAATCATCGACGGTAGTGCATGACTTGACTGGGAGGATAGTTGCGCATCAGTTGCGCCGATAGAAATGGTTTTGTCCAAAATTGGGTAGTCGTATAGAATCGTCGGAACGTGATTTGGCTCCGAAATAAGATATAGCATGGTTCGTAGTAAACTGTCCTTCGTTAATGATCCACAATTATCGAGCGTAGCTTCGGGGCAGCTGACCCTAGAAGACTTGACCGCCAAATCAAATTGAATGCTGCAGACCGTAAGATGACCCATACGATATCGCATATGAGATTTGCACCGATAACAAATATAATACGGTGCATGTTGATGATAAGAATAGGCGATTGTGAGAAACGTGCTATGTACGAGAGGAAACGATAAGGGAATGACTTACGAGTCATGTCGTTAGATTCGGATTCACCTTGCAATTGAGCTTGCGTGAATCGAAATTTACATTCGATGTTGCGAGATGGATAAGTTGGGAATTTGGCTATCGAATTCCTACTCGTTAGGAAATTGAATGTGAGATGCGTCGTAAAGACCTTCGTGCTAAGGCGATCGTTGCCTTGAGCACTGTCGCCTTGCTGTAAACTTCCATGTCGGATAGATTGTGGCCTTTGTGCAATGTCAATTTAAACTTGCGTCGAGAAAATCTAAGCACGGGGACTATGTGAGTAACCTAGCGGGCGTAGCCCTGAATGTTGATGCATTTGCAAGTCAACAAAGAAAAATCGTATCGAGACAAGTTGCATAAGTAAGACTTCGAAAATAGTTGGGTAGCGACTTCGAACGCAAGGCGTTGCGGAGACTCGTTGTGATTGGATGCGCGACGGCTTGACGCAATACGTAGATTGATAGTTCCGATAAAACATACAAAACGAGAAGGCGATTGTGAATCGCGTCGCGTACAGTGACTTTATTGAATGAATCACGTATGTATCGAATATATGTATGCGATGAAATTTTGAGAACGGTTGCTAAGGATAAGTCCGATCGAAAGTACGAGATGGCAAGCATAGGATTAACATTTACCTGTCAGCTTTGTTCCAATTTGCTACGACTGGACTCGGTCGAAATACATATATCTTCGGGACGCCTTGAATATAGGTATGGATCTAAATCGAATTGTATACAAAATTCAAATCGAGCTGCAGGGATGACTTTGAAATGTTAATGAAAAGCTTGCGAGATAGTGTGAGATTGAACAACGTTGGTGGGACGAGATCGTGAAACGATCTATAAAACACTTAGTCGGAGTGTTGGTTTTGGTTCGAGGACGAACCTTGTTTTGAGTGGTATATTCTGTAATGCCCCGCTCCGTACGGCGCATTACGCTGAAGCGTTGACTCAACGAGTCAAGTTGATGCAAGGAAATGTATCGATGCAAAATGATACGAGAGTTAAGTTGTCCCGAGCAAAGCATCAACTTTGTCGATGCGAAGAGTTGCCTTGTCCCGAAAGAATGCATCGAGTTGAATCGATGCGAAGCGCCACGTTGCCCCGAAGGATGAGTGCGTTGAATCGGCTCGAAGATTCTAAGAAATCGAATCGACCAAGGCGCAAGTCTGAATCGTTGAAGTATTGATTTTAGTTGGTTTCGTGTGCAGGTTATACTTTGACGGGAAAATATTAGAGGTCGATCTTTTTGCAATATTTAGTAAGGGGTCTGCGAAATCAAATTGTCGCCTTACGACGGGCCGAGACTTGGGCACGCTAAGGCAAATCGGACGTATAACTCAATGAAGCACGAAGTGCTCAAATGGCTAAGTCAGGAGAGTGGCCGTGCAAACAAGTTATAAAATCGAGCCGCATCGGCTCGGCAAAAACGACGAAGGCGTATCGACTTAAGGTGGGTGGATTTACTTCTTTTTACTCCTTCATTCGATAAGTCAAATATATCATTGTATGCTAAGTTAACCTATCGACGCCACGGGCGTGGCCGATCGGAGATAAAATTATAGTGTGAGTCGAACACTAAGTTAGAACAATTGAAATAAAATATGCATCAATATGCACGAGTCGCTATGGGACATTGGATATCGCTAAGGCGAGCGCCTCGGTGCGCAAGCCGTAAGAACATGGGATAACTGTAATCGACGAGTGCCTTAGTGTACGAACCATACCGTGCCTTTGATGCACGAGTTAGACGGCTAGAACATTGAAAGACAATAGGCGAGCGCCCTAGCGCGCAAGCCCCGAACATTGAATGCTAAGTTATAGAACATGGGAATATGGTCGGAACGTGCCTACGTACACGGGATAATAAAAGATGGCTTCATTGCAAGAGAATACAGTTGTGGCATGAATGTGACGGAACTGTCGGATATGACATGGTGCCTCGAAAGGTGTTCAAGACCCTCGGGTCGTTCGGTTGACGAGAATTGAGTTGAGGCACGATGCCATTGAAACATCGTAACAAAGTGCGAAACGAAAGAACATAGAAAGTTAAATGAAAGAGATGCGAGACGATAAGTCTGAGTCTCGGACTCATGACTATGTTTGGTTGTTTGAAATAAATTGTTGAATGATAGGGCGTTGCATGGTCGATTGGAATGGGCTCGAGATTAAATCGTAATAATAGCTCGTGCACGAGTATCCACCCAAACGGTTAAATGCCGGAGGTCCCCGGAACCGATTTGGCCGCAGAGGGATGGATAATCTTTGTAGGCGCACAACCTTAAACAAGATGGAAGAAGCCGCAAATGATGGCATGTAGCGGGAACGTTTCGGTTGTTTGGGATGTGACCCAACCCGTGAAACGCCGGGCAGCCCAACCAAATAGTGAGAAAAGAATGAGAGAAAAGAAAGGAACTCCTTTAGTCCATTCCGGCGCGAATACGCCAACGGCCCTCATATAGTTAAGGAACAATGGATTGAAAGTGTAGGCGCATATGCGTCCCGCATAGAGATCCTGCTTAGAGATGCACAATAACATGACAGGGAAGGATTACGGCGTATTCACCTTGCGTCGGTGCAAGGGCGAGTGCGTCGACTTGGTAAGTCGTGCCACGAATCAAACACGAGATTGATTGTTTGTTTGCCTATTCAATTCGATAACATGCTGCTATGATAACATGCTTTACGCTTTCGAAGATGCCATGAAATTGACCCTAAGGAGAACATAGCAAGATCATAAGCTAAGTTGCATGATTCAACATAAAGATTAAAATATTGGTTTGGAAAGATGATCTTTGCTTCAGTACATGCGAGGACGAACGTACTGATCCCCCACCAGCTTCATGCAGGGTGCAGGGAATGGATTGCTCGCGGCGAAGCATTGCTTGAACGTGTTAAGGCTTGGAATGCCGAAGCGCATTGAAGCGTGCTATCGTATTGACGCTCGGACTACGCAGCTGGATTGATGCGGCCGAGGTATAGAAGGCATGATATATGGAACGGTGAAATCCTTTGTGGGCAAGAGAGAACCTGAGTGTTGTAGCCAATCTGGTATATATTGTTAGGCTATCGAAAGCCATTGTAAATCTCAGTTTCGGATATCAATAAAGAGAATTGTTTCGTATACTCTGTTTTCCTATCGTTGTTAATATCGAATCAAAAGATAACTATTTGAGAACTTGTTATCTTGCCTTGCACGAGCGCAACTCCAGGCTCGTGCGGCATCATGCCCCCTGCGAGGACGATGATTCGGGTGATTCCGGGTCGGGGCATGACATTTACACCCTGATGATACGCTAAAGCTTCACTGCTGATGCGCATTAGTTTACACCCTGGTAATGCGCCGAAGCCTCACTGCTGTCGTGTATGGGTTTTTACCCTGATGATGCGCCGAAGCTGAGGCGTACGGGTTTTCACCCTGATGATGCGCCAGGTTGCTCGACACACTTTGTCTTCTTACAGCTTTTTGCCTGACTTTCGTTTTTGTTGTGTCAGTGTTGATGACAATCCCTTTGCTGAATGAAGTCCTTCTGGATGCTTCTCTTTGTCAAATGGGAGTTGATTTTGATGAGGCGGTTATCAACCCTGCGAAGGATGCTATCTTATAGGATCAACCTCCTGAGAGAATGCTGCAGATCCAGAATCAATTGCCTATTTTCCTCCAGAGTATGATGGAGAGCGGTAAGCTGAAATCTGCTGAATCCGATGATGTGACTTTCTTAAGACCTATCTTTTTGTTTGGTGACCGACTGATCTCTTCCGAGGCGAAGGTACTGAAGATCAAAGAAGACTGGTTTTTCTCTGTAAAAGGCATGGTTCTGTACATGCGACAACTTGACCGCCAGTTGCCGCTGACGGCCTTCTACCGTTTAGCTTCCAAGAGAAGGATGCCCTGGAAACTTACTCCTTCTCAAGGAGGGGCATTGGGAGGTACTCTTTCAATTGATGCTACCTCGAATCAGAGGGATACCTCGGCCGCTTCGCGAGCCGGTCCCTCATTTAGTTGTCGAACTTTGCGTCATGGGAGCTTCTATAGTGAGGTCCCTAGTGACACTTTTGCCTTCAGTGCTTCGACCTTTGCGAATCGGATGCTGACATCGAGGGTCATGTATCCGAAAGGTGGCTTTAGGGTTGAAGGTTGGTGTCACCACATGTCGAAGTGGGACGAGTTGACCATTGGGATGCTTTCGAAGTTCAAGGCTGAGCTTAAGAAGATTGGGCTGACGGCCGCTATCCGTGCCACGCAGGCTGGCGTGGATCTCAATAAGCCTATGTTCCTTGCACTCTTGGAATTCTTCAATGCCCAGACTGGCACCTTCTTTACTCCGATAGGAGAGTTGGGGTTGGCTCTCCATAAGATGTACGAAGTGTCCAAGCTTCCTTGGGGCTCAGAATCGTACGAAGAATATTTCCCGTCGAACGAAGAGATCCTTGTTCTGGGAAATAAGGACCCGGAGATGATGGCTGTCTTCAAAGAGGTGGCGAGCCATCATTATCTGATACAACGGAAGGACAGAGGCAGGACTCAGCCTCATGTGACTTCTTGGAGGGATTACGTCTTCAAGCAGGATCTGGCGGATTCCTCGAAGATTCGATTTACGACTCCGTAAGGGCTGAAACCCGCGAAAGTAACTTCCGAGATGAGTCGGCTAGATGAGAGGGCCCCCCGTTCAAATGAGAGTGGCGAGAATGCGTATAGCTGCTTCTGGCACTATGCGCACCGGATGTCTTCTAAGGCGGTGTTAACGGCATACTTGATGATATGGCTCCGGGATTGTGTGTTTGCGGGCGGATCTGGTGCTGTGGAGAGGGTACACCGGAACCTCATTTTGCCCGTCGTAAAATTGGTCTTTGGTCGTCCTCTAGCTCTCATCCCCGCGATGGTGTGCAACCTGTTGCGGGGTTTGAGGACCTTTGCTGATGATGTGATCCATTGGAGAGGTAGAAACGACAATTTCCCCCGGGCCGAACTACCATTCCACTATCTTATGGGGTGGTTGATTATGCATCATCCGAACATGATGAGTCCAGGTCCAGAGGAGGATCATGTTGAAGGTGATGCCTTTATCCACCGCTTCTACAAGAGGAAGTGGTTACACACTGGCGTCCCTGTTTGCAGGAGAGTTTTGTCCTACCTTCAGGGGTGGAAGATTGTCAAGGTCGGCCCCATCTTTAAAGATTTCGAGGCTGACCAAGATTTAGACGACTCAGGTGAAGATGCGATTACTCTACCGAAATGGGGTTTTCGTTGGTTGCTAAGTATTCGGCCTTCTCACTTGCTCTATCGAAACCAAAATAGGTGTTATCTGGAGCCATATCTGCCCAGTCGGTTCACTCGCTAGTTTGGCTATACCCAGCTAATGTTACGGAATCCCAGTAACAGTCTGGGGTTTATCGGGAGTTTGCTAGATGGAGCCCGGGGCTGGCAATATTACAATACCGGGTGCACTGGTGTTCAGTTTACAACACCCGTTCGCAACCTTCGGCCACAGATCCTGTATTCGACAGCTAAGCTGTATTGCACCATAAATACTGTGTCTCCTGGTTATGATAGGGAGACTAGTTTCATCATTGGAACTCAGCTGGAGGCCACGGCGAATATGTTGATAGCGGCTCGGTCATATCGTCCACCAGAATTGGCGAGATATCGAACTGCCGCTGCAGCACCAGTGAGAGATCCCTCTGTTGGAAAGAGACGGGCCGACGCAGAAGCCGATTCGCCTGTACCAAAAAGGCTGAAAAGGACCACGACTCCAAAGGCTACGGGAATGTCGTCCGTAACGCTAGTGGAATCAGCTCTTGCTGAGGTAAAGAGTCCTCCGTAATTTTGGCTCATCTTGTCATTTTGGTGACTTGTGCTTTTCTTCTTGTAGGGATCATCGAAGAAAAAGACCCGTGTTTCGAAATTGGGTGTCAGTAAACCGAAGGAGGTGGCAAGCTCTTTTGACGAGCGTATTCCTCCGATGGTAATGTCTCCAATGGAGGAGAATCCTGAAGATGTTGTTCCTGCAGAGGTTTTAGTATCTCCAAACTTTGTTGAAAGAGATACGGAGGTTGCAGCAACTTTCGGGATGGTGCCAGCTGCCGTGGGGGTCTTGGACGTCAAGGGTCCAGCGGATACGGGGCTTCGTGATGATGAAGTAGAGTGGAGTTCGTCGTCTTCGGATGACGTCGCTCCAGAGTTGCAAGAGTCTGTTGCGGGGGCAACAGATGTGGTTGGAACAGAGGAGAGGGTTGATTCCCTTCCTTGTCATGATGAGGAGAGGTTGGCCGTATCATTGCCAAGCCCTACCCCAGACTCAGCAGCAGAAGTTGAGGTGGCTACCGATCAGGAGGTAGCGACAGATCCTGTCCCTGTAGAGGGATTTGATGAGAAAAGTGAGACTCGGCAGCCGGTCCTGACTTCAGGGGCGAGTCAGGAGACAAATGTTGATCTTCCCGTTCTGCCAGGGGAGGTACTGGCTGCTGATAGCACGTTAGGGGCTGATAAGGTGGCCACTGACGTCGGGGGTTCTTCCGAGTTTGGGAAGGGTAAGGGTTTGATGGAACCCTCTGTTGCTCCTTCCACTTGGGGTACTATCTCGACGCCTGTCTCGGCTTCTTCGATTCCTTTGGCTCCTCGGGCTAGTAGTCAAGCCCCTATTGATGAAGAGCCTGTTGATATCATGGGTCCAGCCTCACGGATTGAGGCAGGCGGGCCTTCTTGCGGTCCGTCTGCTAAAGCAGCTCCTCCAATTTCTGCTATGACGTCGTAGGTGCTGGCGGATGCAGATGAATATGTAAAATTCTTCATCGAGGCAGTGTATAAAATGTTGCAGAGGGGCGTATCGGCCGTGATGGACGCCAATAGGAGTTTTGTGATGGCAAGAACTCTGACAATGCCTCATATCAACATGATCCGTCTTCATCAGGGCCATGATCATATGGCCGACATTCTAGAAGCCTCAGTGGTTGAGTTGGACCAGCGGCTTTCCGAATTGCAGCACATCCAGCAAAATGACCTCTCCGTCCTGATAGATACGGAGAAGGAGAAGCTGATCGCCGAGACTGAGTCTTCTTACCAGGCCACTGTGAGTGTCTGGGAATACGAAGTAGCTGAGACTGTAGCTGCAGTGGAGCGATTGTCTCAGTCTACGCGAGAGATGGTGGAAGCGCGAGCTGTGTTGGACACTAGTATCGCGGAGATTGATGCCCAGATCTACCGCCTTGAGGACCAACAGGCCCGACTTCTATTAGATGCCGAACGTGTTCAGGCTGAACACGTAGCATTCAAGAAGGAGGAGGCAGCTTTCCCCCACCGGGCTCTTACTTTGGCTCAGCAGCGACAGCAGCTGGATGAGAAACATGAGAATGATACCTCTCATGAGGCTATTGAAGCGATGCGTCAAGAAGCTGAACATCGAGTCTTGGCGACTGTAGAGACTCGGGCAGCAGACTTGAGGCATCGGATTGAAGAGCTTTTAGCCAATCCTGGGGATGTTTAGGGATTGTAGTCTCTTCTTTTTATGTATTTACAACTCTTGCTGGGGATGGTGTAGTCCTTTACTCTTTTTTTTAGAAAATAAAGAAGTACACAATTCTCTGTGATGTATTCATTTTTGCTTTGTCATGAACTTTGATGATTTGTGTGGACCTATTATCTTTTGCGCACCTTGGTTTCTAGGTACAGATAATAAGTTGGAGATAATCGACATGTTTGCTCAGAGATAATGTGGACGTAGCAAATATGGGATTCAAAATGATAGAATCTTCCTACTCAGAGGTGTTATGGACGTAGTAGGAATGACTCTAGAGGATACGCAGAACTACTCAGAGGTAATGTGGACGTGGAAGTTCTACGATTAATGTACGGCAACGCAGGGGTTGTCTGTACGGGATGTTTACTCAGAGGTAATGTGGACGTGGTAAACATGCTGGATAGCGTAGTCTTATGGGATATAAGATTTCGCTTTGTAGGGTGTAGGGGGACAACACAGAGGTGATGTGGACGTGGTTGTCCTTCTACTGGAGGATGCTACGGAACAGCTGGGTTCCGGAAGCGTATGATTTTGTGGAAGGGAATTGTCTGTGAGCCCTGATGATTGGGTCCACAGATCCCCTGGTGGAAGCACATGTCTAAAAGATGTCAAGAGTAGTACTTCTTCAGGAACTTGCCGTTGATGGGCATCATGAACAAGTCCCCATTGGGTTTGGCGAGGCGGTAAGCACCGTTTGAGTATACCGTCTCGATGATGAAAGGTCCTTCCCATTTGGGCTCGAACTTTTCTGGTGTCTTGTGAGTCAACACCATCGGCCTCCTGACTGCCAGAACCAGATCGCCTACTTGGAAAGTCCTCTGCTTGACCTTCTTGTTGAAAGCCTGTGATATACGGGCTTGGTAAAGTTCGATGCGTTGTTGAGCTAGGAGACGCTTTTCGTCAAGTGCCTCCAGTTCCCGCAGACGACGGCGTTGATTGTCCTCTTCTGTGAGTTGGTTTATGATCGCTATGCGGAGAAAGGATATCTGGATCTCGAGGGGTAGTACCGCTTCGCTCCCGTAGACCAGGGAGAATGGTGTATTGCCCGTCGGGGTCCGTACCGTTGTGCGGTAGGCCCAAAGGCATTCGCCGAGCTTTTCGTCCCAGTCGTGTTTGTTGGATGACACGACCTTTTTGAGTAGCCTGACGATAGTCTTGTTGAACGCCTCGGCCAATCCGTTTGCTGCCAGATTGTAAGCGGTTGATGCCACGTTTTGAATGCGATTCTTGTCACAGAATATGTTGAAAACATGGCTGATGAACTGAGGACCATTATCGTGGATGATCCTCTGGGGTACTCCGAAACGGTAGATGACGTGGTGTTTGATGAAGCTGATCACCCTGGAGCTTTTTACTTCTGCCAGTGGAACTGCTTCTGCCCATTTGGAGAAGTAGTCGGTGATGGCTAGGATGAAGCGGTGTCCTCTTGATGAAGGAGGGGTGACCGGTCCTACAATGTCCATGTCCCAACCTTCGAAGGGCCAGGAGGCGACTATAGGATGTAGTGGTTCTGACGGTGTATGAATAAAGTCTGCATGAAGCTGGCACGCATGGTACTTCTTAGCATATTCAACAGCGCCAGCGGCCATGGTTGGCCAGTAGTAGCCCATACGTCGCAGTCGGTCCTGCAACTTAGGGCCAGGTTGATAGGCCCCGCAGGTTCCATCGTGAGCTTCTCGAAGGGCTTCGGCTGCTTCTTCGTTGGACAAACATCGAAGGAGAAGTCCATCGTAGGAGCGTCGGTACAGCATTTTAGTGGCTGTATCGTATTAGAATCGAAGGGAGCGCCTTCTGACTGAGACGGATTCTTTCAGGTCCTCTGGGAGAATTCCGTAGACAACGAAGTCGATGAACGGGAATCTCCAGTCTCGGACATTAACACCGGTACTGGTTGACATGGCATGGGCCACTCGTGAGCACAGGTTGTTTTTAGGACAGACCAAGTCTCGACCCACCACTGTGACGTAGTGTTGAGTCCCGAGGGGTGCTGCCAATGAGGATGCGAGGCCAGCCAGAGCATCAGCGTCCAAATTTTGTAGACGAGGTACGTGTTCGATGAAGAACCCGATGAAGGTTGAAATAATGTTCAATACAACTTCATGGTAGGGGATAAGATCTTCATGGCAAACCTCGTATTGTCCTCTGATCTGGTTTACGACGAGTTTTGAGTCACCGTAGGCTTCCAGATGATTTACCCCCAGCTGTTGCGCCAGCTGGAGTCCCATAATGAGCGTATTGTACTCAGCAACATTATTAGAGCACGGCTTTGAAAGGGAGTAAGCAAGCTGGATGACCAGCTGATCGGGAGAGACTAATACCACCCCCACTCCAGCGATAATTTGGCCTTTGGGGCCTGTTCTTGAAGCGCCATCGAAGAACATCCGCCAGACGGAGCCTTCTTCGGTGACGTTTGATTCTTAGAATTTATCCGGGATGTCTTCGTAGAGTTTTGAGGACTCTGGGATGGGGTGTGCAGCTAAGAAGTCGGCTAGAGCTTGACCCTTAACGGCTTTTTGTGGAACGAACACCATGTTGTACGGTGTTAGTAAGATCGCCCATGTAGCTAGCCGGGAGTTTAATGATCCTGGCTTCGTCATGAGGACTCTGAGCGGATTGACTCGGGAAATGACATGAATTGTCTGGCCTGAGACATAATGACGAGTCTTTTGGATGGCAAATACCAGAGCTAAGCACTCCTTTTCAACGGGGTTGTACTGGTGTTCGGCCCCGATCAGAGTTCGACTAAGGTAGTATATTGCTTGCTCATAGCCTGTATCACTATTCTGAGCTAGCAGAGCGCCGAGGGAATGATCCATGGCACGGACGTAAAGAAAAAATGGTTTGCCGGCGACTGGTGCTACCAGGACTGTCGGGCTCGTCAGATAAGCCTTGATGTCGTCGAAAGCCTTTTGGCACTCCTCTGTCCAGACGTAAGAGACTCCCTTCTTCATGAGCTGAGTGAAGGGTTAATATTTGCCAGAAAGGTTTGCTATGAACCTCCGGATGTATGTCAGACGCCCCTGTAGGCCTCGAAGTTCTTGAAGGTTTTTCGGAGGGTCCATATCGAGGATGGCTTTGGTCTTCTCGGGATCGACATGAATGCCTTTCGCCGTGATGATGAAGCCCAAAAACTTTTTGCTAGAAACCCCTAGAAAGGATTTAGCGGGGTTCATCTTGAGTTGATGCGCCCGTGTGAGATCGAAGACTGTCTTAAGATCTTGCAGGTGATCTCCTTTGAGATGGCTCTTGACTGCGATATCGTCAACATAGCATTCGACTGTCTTGCGAAGATGCTGACGAAAAATGGTGCTCATAGCTCGTTGGTATGTCGCACCAGCGTTCTTCAAGCCGAAGGGCATCACTGTGTAGCAGAAAACCCCTTTCGGAGTCCTGAATGACGTGTGTTTTGCGTTATCGGGGAACATCTTGATCTGGTTGTAGCCTGAATACCCGTCCATGAAAGACATGCGTTCGAAGCTACATGTGTTGTCGATCATCACATCGGTGATTGGAAGTGGGAATTTGTCCTTCGGGCAAGCAGAGTTGAGATCCCTGAAGTCGATACAAACTCGTATTTTCCCATTCTTTTTGGTGACGGGGACGACGTTGGCTACCCAATCTGGGTGTTGTTCTTCACGGATGAAGCTGCTGGTCAAGAGCTCGTCCACCTCCTGATCAATGGCGTTCATGATGTCCGGACGGAAGCGTCGCTGTTGTTGTTTGATAGGCTTGGCATCAGGTAAGATGTTCAGCCTATACATCACGATCTGGAGGTCAAGTCTCGGCATATCTTCGTAACTCCAGGCGAAGACGTCGATATACTCTTTAGCCAGCTGGACTAAAGATTCTCGGTCTTCTCCTTTTAGGCTTTTGCTGACGAAGATGGGTTTGGAAGAAGATCCATTCCCAAGGTCGATCTGCTCGACCTCGTCTTCGGTAGGAGGTTCACATAGTTCAAAACGAGACTCCCACTGTTCTCCCAGGCGTTGAGCCCAGGGTTCTTCTTCAAAGAATTCTGGCGTTTGGCCTTCATCTTCTTGAGGTTGTGCTGATGTCATGTTGGCTGACAGTACTTTCTTGTAGACTGATCCGATGCTGGTATCGAAATCCTAGGTTGATGCTTCGGACGAGTGAGAATGTTCTACCTCTTCCGCGTCTGAACTCTCAGGAGTTGACGGTGGCGTGACATAGCCTACCCCCCGTCGAGTTTTATTGTAGTAGTCCTGCGGCTTTCCTTTAGGTGTTGGAAGCCGAAGAGGGAGACGTCGATCCTTGCCGTAGTTCAGGCCTTTGTTGTTTTTCAGGTCGTAATCCATCTTTTGGATGAGGTACTTTGCCTTGTCCGTGTACCGATAGACTTGTATTCTGCCGGTATCTGGTTCTGGCTCGAGTGGTGGGAGGTCTTGATGACGCTCAACTTTGCCGAAGATGATGGATTCTTCATCTCGATTCCGTGGCGGGACTATGTAACAGACCCCTTGGGACGAGACTACTCGATTTACATGATGGACGGTCGTTATTTGTGTTTGCAACGACCGTAGAGCGTTATCAAATGTATACATGGTATTCCAATGTGGAAGACTAGAATAATTAAAAGACACTCTATTATCGTTGAAATGCGAGATTTTATCCCGCGGGATTACATTGTCCAGAGAGGGTGCATCTACATCAGCAGAGATATATTCCCCTAGCTCTTCATCCGTGAGTACTGGAGTAGGATTGGGAGAGTCCACCACAGCATTGGTCTTGGAGTCCGAGAGGATTATACGGGCCTTTTCTGGCAGCTTGGATGGCGGCGGCTTGCCTTTAAGACGCACCTTCAGAGGTGCCTCCACTGTACCTCCGGTGATTGGCGCCTTCCTCTGTAGTTTTGTCACAAGGGGAGCCGATGTTTGAGGCGGCTTTCCCTTGAGCCGTATCTTCAGGGGAGCTTCAGGAGCAGCTGGTGCTTTCCTGGGCAGTTTGATGCTCATGGGAGGCAACTTCTGAGGCGGTTTGCCTTTGAGTCGGATCTCCAAAAGAGCGTCGGGAGTGACCTCAGGCTCCATGTCCGGCTCTGCTGCCATTTCTGCCTCATCATCAGCATCATTGCCTTCCTCCACGTCAGGTGACTTGTACAGGTCAGAATCGGTGAAGTAGGCTTCAATCCCTTTGAAAGGGTCGATGTCCGCAAACTCCGTCCGGATGACGTTGTTGGTGGACATGTACTTTATACATTGGTGGAGCGTGGATGGCACCACCATGTACTCATGCAGCCATGGACGACCCAACAGGAGGTTGTAGTTGACGTCGGCGACCACGACATAACAAGTCACCTCAGTTCTGAGGTTACTGATATGGCACTTTAGTCGTATCTTGCCCAGTAGCTCGCTTTTGCTAGCATTGAAGCCACTGATAGTTGTATTGGAAGGCACCAACCGATACATTGGGATCCCCAGTGTTGAGAGCTGCGTCTTCGGGATGATGCTGAGGGAAGACCCCGGATCGATCTGAATCCGCTTCACCTTGACTGAACCGATATACCCTGTATAATACAGCGGCCTGTTGTGTCGGTTGTGCTTGAGCAGCATGTCCTGTTGGGTGAAGGTTATATTGGAGATAACCTCATCCGCACAGTGGCAGTGCGTGCATGCAGTCGAGAGATCTTCAGGCTCCTTGACCTGACTGATGAAGGACTCAGCATCCTTCAGGACTTCACATAGAGCTTCGCGAGTGTCTTTGGAAAGACGAAGGAGCTCAAACAGAGAAAGGCGGGCAGGAGTACTGGCCAGTTGTGCCAGAATGTCGAAGTTGTGGGGCTTGGCTAGCCCCGAAGCATTCTCCTTTCGCAGAGGCCTATCGAAGCGGGCTTCTATCTGCTTCTGCTTATTGGCTACTGGGGGCTTAGACGGGCCCTCTTCCTGGACAGCAGGGACAGTGCAAGGAGGCACCACCTCGACGGCAGCTTTGTCGGGTTGAGTGTTCTGTTGGGAACGCGTCTGTACAGGAAGTGCCTCTTTCGCTGAGGAAGAGACCATGCGGCAAGACTTGATCTTCCTGCCTTTGGATTTGGAGGTAGGGCTCGGAATCGGTGAAGTAGGCTTCAATCCCTTTGAAAGGGTCGATGTCCGCAAACTCCGTCCGGATGACTTTGTTGGTAGACACGTACTTCATACATTGGTGGAGCGTGGATGGCACCACCATGTACTCATGCAGCCATGGACGACCCAACAGGAGGTTGTAGTTGACGTCGGCGTCCACGACATAACAAGTTACCTCAGTTCTGAGGTTACCGATATGGCACTTTAGTCGTATCTTGCCCAGTGGCTCGCTTTTGCTAGCATTGAAGCCACTGATAGTTGTATTGGAAAGCGCCAACCGGTACATTGGGATCCCCAGTGTTGAGAGCAGCATCTTCGGGATGATGCTGAGGGAAGACCCCGGATCGATCTGAATCCGCTTACCTTGACTGATCCGATATACCCTGTATAATACAGCAGCCTGTTGTGTCGGTTGTGCTTGAGCAGCATGTCCTGTTGGGTGAAGGTTATATTGGGGATAATCTCATCCGCACAGTGGCAGTATGTGCATGCAGTCGGGAGATCTTCAGGCTCATTGACCCGACTGATGAAGGACTCAGCATCCTTCAGGGCTTCACAGAGAGCTTCGCGAGTGTCTTTGGAAAGACGAAGGAGCTCAAACAGAGAAAGGCGGGCAGGAGTACTGGCCAGTTGTGCCAGAATGTCGAAGTTGTGGGGCTTGGCTAGCCCCGAAGCATTCTCCTTTCGCAGAGGCCTATCGAAGCGGGCTTCTTTCTGCTTCTGCTTATTGGCTACTGGGGGCTTTGACGGGCCCTCTTCCTGGACAGCAGGGACGGTGCAAGGAGGCACCACCTCGACGGCAGCTTCGTCGGGTTGAGTGTTCTGTTGGAAATGCGTCTGTACAGGAAGTGCCTCTTCCGCTGAGGAAGAGACCATGCGACAAGACTTGATCTTCCTGCCTTTGGATTTGGAGGTAGGGCGAACCTACGGTTGAGTCATCTCGGAGACAAAATCAGGGTGAACCCATAGGATCTCTCTCCGGGATGTGGTGAGTGGCATGAGTCCACTCACGTTGTCACGAGTAGGTGGTAAGTTAACCACCTCCATTGTTGCCTTAGGGATGGGGACGACGCCATCTTGTGTTGTAGTCGGTGGCATGGTGCCGAAATGGAGTGAAACTACGTTGGCTGACACCGTCTTCTCCTCGTAGTCGACGGAGATTACATCCACATTGATCATGCGCTGGATATAATTCTTGAGGACATCGTAGTCCTTGGTTGGGTGTCCGACAAACCGATGGTAGTGACAGTACCTCGGGTTGTCCACTTTCCCAACCTCCTCGGGACGCTTTGGGTCCGGCAGCTTGATCTTGTCACCCTGCTTCAGTATCTCAAAGAGTTGTAGGGTGTCTTCGTCGTTGAACGAATAAACCTCCTTTGGCCTTGGTGCAAGTGGAGGCTTCTGGGTAGGTGCTGACGCACCTTTGGAGGCATTGACAGTCAACGCCTGTTTCTCCTTTGTCTCTCGTCCGGGGTTGTTGGCTGCATGCCATTTTCCCTTGTCCTCAAAGGCAAGAAAACTGACTCCCAGAAGACGAGCATTGGCCGCCTTCTTTTCTGCGGCTTCTGCTTCAATGATCAAGGAGCTCCAGTCGAAAGGAGGAGTAGAGTTGAGCCAGAGTTTGACTGCAGGCAGCATGTTCATGCTGCAGGAGGAAAGGAGTGCATGTCCTGGCATGCCCGGGGGCAGTCTGAAGCAGGCCTGGCGGAAGCGTTCGATGAACACTCGAACTGTTTCCTTCTCCTTCTGGCGTATCTCTATAAGGGACGCCATTGTCATGTCCTCTCCGCCGTCGTAGAAACGATCGAAAAAAAGGAGCGTCAGGTCGTCGAAGGAGGATATAGAATTGTCGGGGAGGCTACAGTACCAGTCGTACGCTACTCCCTTCAGTGCCCCGACAAATATGCTGGTGAGTAGCGCGTCCTCCTTCGAAAGATGTCCCGTCTGAGACTGGAAGTACGTCAGATAGCGACGAGGAGAGTCCTTCCCGTCATATGGCGTCAGTGTTTGTGGTTTATACTTAGGTGGATAAACCACTTTGTTCCACTCGAGGGGATAAGGCTGGGGAATCTCCATCTTTTGGCGCTCCTCTTGTCTCGTCTTGGACTCAAAGCACTCGCGCAAGTCCCTGATCATCTCGACCACGTCTTCCGTGGAGCTGGGAGTCGGGGAAGGTGGTAGCACCTGCAGTTGAGCATTTGAGGGCTCCGATGTCCGAGGTGCTTCTCGGCGATTCGTATCCAAGGATACCCGTTGAAGGGGTACACTTGATTCTCCACTGGCCCCTGGGTCGGGACCGGTAGAAGGTGTCTTCGCCAAAGCAGACCGTATCTCAAATACTGTTTGAGTCAGTATTTGTATGGAGGCAGAGAGGGTTTTGAGTCCTCCTTCTAATGTGTCCATGCACTGGACGAGGTCTGGTGGCGGTGCATCAGACTCGGAATCACCCCCAGCCATGTATACTGTCATGACATGGCTGGAAGTGGATGGATCGATTGAGGCTTCACTCTCGGCTTCACTCTCTTGTAGGGGAGTTACCTCTCCTGGAGATTCGTCCTAGCCATCCCCGGCTATGTTCTGGAGAACATTCTCGACGGTAGCATCTGTAAGGGCCTGATTACCCTTGGTTCCGTCTTGAAGGACTTCTTCGTCTCCGAGACTCAGATCCGTGGGAGCTAGACTACCCCCGGCAGTATTTTGGAGGACACCCTCGTCTTGAAGGACAGGGGCTAGATGACCCCCAGCCATGTCCGGGAGGTTGACTTTGAGAATATCGGCCCCAGCTGTACTTTGGAAGACAGCTTCCTCTTCGGAAGGAGGCTCCACCAGGGTCTGACTACCCCCAGTTTCTTCCAAGAGCTTCTTTCTCCCCCGAGTGCCTTCGAACACTCCGGAGGACGAGACACTTGCCTTGGTTTTCCTCGGCTGGCTTTTGGACGAGGACAAGGAATTGCCAGTCGTCTTTCGGACTGACGAGGAGTTAGAGATCACGTTGCATGAAGCAACCCTTGGCTCTTCTTTTGTTGACACCTTCTTTCCGAGGCGACGTCGGAGGGGTGTCGATGATTGCAGCCGCTGGAACACTGACTGCCTTGGTGGGAGTGACGCCTTACAACAGCAGTTGATGGTGACCACAGCACAAGTGTGCCCTGTGAAGGGCGCATCGTGCTTGTCAGCCGACTCTCCTGATCGGCGCTTGTGAGTAATCATGTTGTACAGATCGTTGGAGGAGAGTGCCACCTTCACACCCCCTTCAGGTGCATGGCAAGGCCAAGCACCGGGGTGGTCAAGTGAATGATGCGCCCCCTGATCTAATACCAAACAGACGTCCCGATCAGTAGTGGGGGAACAACATTTAAAGTGACTTGAACGGACCTCGGACGCACAACCAGAGGAGGCGCGGGAGTTCAAAACCACTGGATTTGCCTTACTCGACTTGGTTGTGCACGCAATAGATGCGCCCAAGCGAGACAAAGACTTTGAAGGTCGGCTCGTCTCTGGTGCAGAAGCACCTGAGTCGACCTTGTACAGCTTACCATCAGCAGCGCGCATGATTGTGAGCGCATGCTTCTGGCTCGCTGCTGGCATAGCACGTTTGGGGCGCATGGCCCGTGCTGCCTTAGATTTCTTCGTACCAGTCCGCTGGGGTGCATAGTACTCAGAATCTAAATTCTCCTCGCCATTACAGCGAGTGAGTCTGTCAAAGACAGAGACCTTCTGTGGCGCATCAGAGGTGATGTGTGGGGCATTGGCTGTGCCCCTGCTCCGTCGATGCATCTTTCTCGCCTGAGAGGGAGATGGCTGGGGAACTTGGTCAGCTGCACATTTCCCCGAGAGATGCGCTGCACCGGCGGACGCATCTTGGTTGTTGAGGAAGTTAGCAGGAAGGGAAGGCTGGATTGGCGCATCCCTTTCGGTGGTGGCGCCAGCGGCGTCGACCTTGCGCACCCAGACTCGACGGGTCTTCTTCGGCTTCGGCAGCCGCTTTGAAGGACTCGCACTGCCTTCAGAGATGAACTCCTCATACGCCTGTTGATTGAGGCATACGACCAGCGTCTTGTGGGAGGAGCCCACCTTCACATCGTCGGATTGCGACACAGCATTCTCGGTAGAGGAGAAAGAGGTCCCCAGTAGAGTCACCAGCTTGTTTGCCATTAAAATTCTTTTATTACAAATTTTAATAAAAACAGAACAGTGTTACAATATAGGACTTAGATGTAGTCCTAGGAGTACACTTTTGTTTATCTGGGTCCCTTGTGCCGATGGAGTGAGTGGTAATGCGTTGACTCCGTTGACGATCTGACGACGGTTATCGGTTCTCTGAAGGTCTGGATTGCTCTGGGTGCTGGAGCTTGCTGAGAGGAAGAAGACGTTGAGTGTCTGTATCTGCCTCTCTGGTGGTGTGTTTGTTCGTTTTTTCGTTCGTTTGTACGTGGGTGAGAAGGAAATGATCTCTCTATTTATAGCTTTGCAGGTTGGCTGCTTATGCGCGCATATGTAGGATGCGCCTGGACGCGGGGATGCCACGTGGTGATTGCTGATGGAGGCGTATGGACGCTGCGCCGTGATTGAGGGATTGAATACTTTATACTGCTGTTGTGAGCTAGCACGTAGCAGAGGAGAAGATCTTTCTGTTGCTGAGATCTTGGGTGAGTTGAGTCAAAGGACACGTGTCATCGACCCATGGCTCGAAGATCTCGGATTTGATGGGGAATGATCTGGTAGGATGCGCCTGGGATTGGGCGCATGAGGAGGCTTTGGCTCGTAACCTTTAGGAGTCACGAACCATTCGGGGCGCATGGCTTTTGAGGCGCATGCGAGGCTTCAATAATGACTTAACTCCTATCTTTCGGGATCAGAGAGAAGTCTGGGGCGCACGGCTTTTGAGGCGCATGCAGAGCTTTAATGGTGACTTTTCTTCTGTCTTTAGGGATCAGTAAAAAGCCTGAGATGCATGACTTTTGAGGCGCATGCAGAGCTTCGGACGCATGGCTACGGAGGCGCATGCGAGTGGTTTGGGCGGCCATGTGGCAGTAGCCGTCGGAGAAAAGTAATGATGATGCTGACGTTGGCGACGCTTCGTCTTCTGAACTGTTCAGACTTCGGGAGGTATGCTGCCAACTCTGTCAGTTCAGCATTTAATGTTTTTGACATTCGATAGACAGCTGAGTGGGCGCATCGGTTGGCGTTCCACTCGGCATGGGGACGCATGGAGGCGCATCCCCTATGATGTGCTTGGTGCTGAAGGACGCGTCTGTGTGATGCGCTGTCTGACCGGCTCATCCGCTTTGTGACACGACTTTAATGGTGCGACTGTTACGATTTTCGAGTGCTTTAAATAGCTGTTTTGACTTAGCTGAATTCGAAGCGTCTGGTTCATCCATTTAATGCAAATTTATTGCACGGAATTCGAAGAGCCATCCACTTGGCGCATGGGTTTGATTTGCCCGGCCTATAAATAGTGGCATGGAGAGAGTTTGCTTCTCGTTCTCCCACATTCTTTCGACATGAATTTGTTTACTCGGATGCATTCTGTTGATGAGATGCTCCCGAGGGTGAAGATGCGACGCAATGTCTTCATTGATGCACTCGAAGGTGACTGTTACATCCAAAAGTCGAAGTCGAGGGCTTTCGAGGCAGGCGGAAGGTGCCTGTTGCATCCAAAGATAGGGATGCACGAGCCCCGTCTCCGTCATATGGGAAGAGCTGCAGATCGGAATTACGATGCTGCGGCTTTGGAGGCTCTTTTTTCCTTTAAAATGGGTGTCGCCCATTCTGGTTGTGTTGAAAGCTGCTCCTTTAGCCGCGATTTCGATTACGGTCTTCCTTCGCCTTTGGAGGCTCTTTTGAAACCTCCCCTGGCCACAGGTTGGCTTGTGGTGCTTTTCTCTTCTTCGGTTTGGGAAGCTCTTCCTCCAGCTAGAGGGTTGATTGCCACCCTTGTTCTACTCAATAAATGCTTCATTAGTCGAAGCATTTAGACGGCGGTGAGCCTGGCTGGAAGAGCGGCACATAACTGGGCTACTGAAGGGATGTGCCTTGCTGAAGGCGCATGGTGGGATGCGCCTGACTGGGGGCGCATGGTAATCGTTGCGCCTATTTGAGGGTGTATGGTGGCTGTTGGCTGTAGACTTAGGATCTTTTCTTTTGTAGAAATTCTCCTTTGTACAATCTTTTCTAGACATGTAATAGACTTTTATATGTAATAAAAAGTCCTCTTTCGATGTCCATATTTGTTGTTTTTGCTGTGTGAAGTACTTTGTTCGAGCTCTGGCGTATGTAGTGTCTGGCGCATAGGACTTCTGGTTCTGAAATGCTATGCTTCTACACCCCCGAAGGGTGATACATGGATGTCCCATAAATGGGGATTCTAGAAGATTCTAGGATACCCAGTAAATAGGATAAGAGATTCTAGGAGACTCTGTGATCATAAGAGTATATGTCACAAGTGATCAAAGAACCAGTGAAGCATAGTGATACGCCATGTAAGTGAAACGCACAGAACATGTAGTACCCGATGCTCCCTAAGGATAACATCTCAAGAAGGGATCCATATAGTACCAATCCGTGTGACCAACGTGACAGTACAAGTAAAGTAATTTAATGCAGGAAATAATTCTAAGCAGGATATGAAATGATCAGAGAATGTACTCGCCTGGTATCTGAGTGTCCAATATGAAAGTACTGTCCGAGGATTGGTGTCTAGCTCCTAATCAGAACAGCACAAGTCACAACAAGTCCAAAATGGTATAATGAAGTCCTACTATGCATTCTACATGATTCTAGGTCATTCTAGGCCAAAGTCAACTCTTGGTCAACTCTGGACAACTCTAGAAGTCAAACTAGGTCAACTAAGTTAAACAAGTCTAAACTAGGTCACTATGGTCTAAACAAGGCTACACTAGCTAACTAGACCAAAATCAAGTACACAAACTATACCAAGCCAACATCCACTATCACACTCAATTTACCATAGGCTACATTGCCATAAACTCATAATGCATTTAGGCTCTAAACCAACCTACCTTAATACATACACAATATATATATTCATTACACTATACATATACATTATAGATACAAGGTACATACATATAGTTATATAGCACATTACTATATATATACATGATATATAGGGAGAGAGCAAGTGTGTGTGTGTGAAGAGAGTGTGGTGATAATATGTATGTGTGTATTAACAATGTGTGTAGAGAGTAGTAGTGTGTGTGTGGGTGTAACTGTTAGTGAGGAAATTGTGTGAGTGTGTGACTGAACATAGGGGTGTGAAGAGAGTGAAACAGTGTATGGCTGTGTGTGTGTGTGTGGGAAGAGAGTGGATTGTACAGGAATGTAAATGTGCAAAGGGAAATAACAGTTCAGTTTTTTACAACATTAGAAGAACCCAAGGATGCATAGCTCACAACTGTTTTAACAGTTAACAAAATCTCAGTTTAACAGCCCTATATTAATTCCCAGATTTCAACTTCAGTCCTAACCATTCCCAGGTTTCATACAACGTAGGAAACATTCCATGGTTCATAATAGAACTCAAAATCAGTTTAAAACAGTTCACAGCAGTTCATGAGTTTCCAGTTTTCAGTCCTAACCTTCAATCCCAGTTTTCGAACTCAAAACAGTCCCAAATAAATCAAAAATTGACATATAACTAGATTACATATAGGAGTACAAGTTAGAGGTTTAAAACCATGTAAATAACAGTGTAGAATAGGTTAATTTGATGTTCAAAGTTCAATATCAAAATCTGAGAAAAACAGGAAATCAATACACAGTTCAGAATTTGGTAAATTAACAATTACCTATTGAAAATCATTTAAACACAAAATAAAGAGTTGGTAAATGAAATATACAATGTATTTGTGTCCCAGGGTCCATCACGTGTCCACCAATACGACACAATCGTGTCCAAAACAAATAAACCCAGATCGGGCATAACAGTGCACTGTCCAGTGTACTGTATCGTGCACACGTGCACTTGTGTCGTGCACACGACACAGGACACAACTGTGTATCGTGGTCAGCCACCTAGATAGCCCACCTATAGGACCACCCCATAGGCCAACTAGCCAGTGTCCACGTCGTGTCTGTGTCGGATACGAGAGCCTTATCAGTGGAGGGAAAAATAGTGCACAGTGTCAGGCAAATTCCCGTGCGATAGCGATTACTCTCTCGACACGCCATGTGGACACGTGAGACTTGACACGTGGCATGTCAGTCATAGCCCTATGGCGTGTGTCGAGTCTCGCGTGTCCTGGTTGCGTGTCGTGTCCTCTACAGCCCCCGAATGGCGGAGGATCAAACCCGAGCGCCCGCGCGCGTGTGCAGCGCATGTCCATGCGTCGAATTCGACACAACCCGACACAAACATCACCTCAGAGGAACAGAAATCCATAAGCAATATTAAGACCTAGATTCCTATTCAAAAATATTGCACAAAAGAAATCAAAATGCCCTTTGAGGTATTTCGACAAACACTTAAGGACAGTTCCTGATACGTCTCCAAACGGACACGAAACTTATGAAACTCGACACGAAACTAATGCAAACACTTAGGGGACTCCTAGGGCTTCCTGAATATGTAAAGAAATCGAAATTTCATTGAGGAATAAGGAAGTTACCTATAGTTGAACTTCTAGGAAAATCCCTCTTTGTAGAGCTCTTCTCCTTGATGTCCCAAACCAACAAATCAACAACAAACTGAAATAAAACTCCAATAACAGCAAGTATAGGTATATTAAAACCTAATGGAAGAGATTTGAATGAAAAGGGAAATGGAATGGAATGGAATTCTAGGAATTAAATGAAGTAGGAACAAACCTTTTTCCTAAACTTGAGCTTTCCTAAAAAGATGCAACACTAAACTAAGAGAGTATTTATAGGGTGGTGATCCCAAGGATGATATGGTGGCCGGCCACTTAGTCTAGGCTAGGGTTTTTGGTAATGTCTTGGGCTTTGGGCCAATCTACAAGGGTATGGCTTGAATTGATTTATCAAAGGTTCTAAATCATAAGCCATGACTTATGACTTTCTAATTCCTATTGCTAACTAGAGTCTATTGACCAAACCAAGGGTTAGCTTAGGTTAGACTAGAGTCATATAACCTAACCAAGTCCATACTAACTATGGTTAGATTCTAGGTTGGTCTACAAGGGTCAAAACTAGTCAAAGTCAACCTAGTCCAAACAATTCCAAAATAATTCCTAAAAATTCCCATAAATTCAAATAAATTCTAATAAATTTAAATTATCCCAAAAATGTCAAAAATACCCACAAACTAGAAATGTGGTAGTGACAATAAGATACGTAAAATGCTGTAAGAAATAAGCATGAAAAGAAAGAGAGAAACTGATAACGAAAGCTATCTATATATGATAATAGAGAACTGGAAGTGACTATGTGATTTAGTGTACAAGATAGACATGTGAACAACTTAATTTATACGTGATTACACTAAAGAGTTTATACATGATTACACTACTTTGAAATTGTTCACATGACTATTTCTACTCTCCCATGCCCTAATCAATACACAAGGATCTAGACAGGTTATGTTATTGTACATGATAGTTAATACATGAAGCTCATGAGATCATAAGAGTACATGAGAGCTCATGAGTATACATGAATAATCAGAGTCCATAAAATACATGATGTTCGTGAAAAGCACATGACATAATGTATTCGATGCACCCGAGGGAGATAACATCTCATGTAAAGATCCATATAGTACTAATCCGTGATAATGTCGTGTCAGCATCAAGTAAATTAAACTATGACAAGAATATAATTCCTAACAAGTATTAAACGGTCAGAGAATGTACACACCTGATATCTCGACTGTCGGATGAGAATAAGAGTCCGAACTGGAGTATCTGAGTCCTATTTAGAACAACCATAGATTACAAAGTGTCTAATATGAAATAGGTAAAGTCTACAATACATTCTAAAAAATTCTAGGACCTTCTAGGTCAAAGTCAACCCTTGGTCAACTCTGGTCAACCCAGGTCAACTCTAGTCAAATTTGGTCAACTATAAGTCAACTAGTCCATTTACCAAATTCTAGGTCAAACTCAAGTTATCTAGTCATTTCAAGTCCGTTTGAGCCAATTTGGATCAAGTTTGATCCAAATTTGACTTTTGTCAACTTGGTCAACTTGCTAGTCAACTTCGCCAAGTTAGGCCCATTGGGTCAATCCTAAACTGACTCACCAATCCATAGGTTAAATCCTATAGCAAGATCTCATATATATATATATATATATATATATATATATATATAAATATTATATATATATATATTATATATATCTCTCTCATCTATAATATATATATATCCCATCTTCTCTCTCTTCTCCCTCTTTCCTCTCTTCTCTCTCTCTCTCTCTTTTTTTTTTCTCCCTCTCTCTCTCTCTCTCTTCCCTCTCTCTTCCCCTCTCTCCTCTTCCCCCCCCTCTCTTCTCTCCTCTCTCTCTCTCTCTCTCTCTTCCTCCTCTCTCTCCCTCCTCCTCTCTCTCTCTATCTCCCTCTCTCTCTCTACTCTTTTTTTCCCGCCCCCCCCCTTTTATTAAGAAAGGCTCAAAATGCCGAAGCATGTACAAGTATACTGCTATACAAGTATACCCACAAAAAAAGTAGCGTAACTGGGGGACTAAACTATGAGAGAATCCCAAAAGGCCGTCTTTTCAACCGAACAAACAGACTGAATCTTTCGGCACTGCCTGATCACTTCCCGAATCAGCTTGTCCGCGTTGAATTGGTTGCCCTCATACCTGGCCTTGTTGTGATTCTTCCATAATACCTATGTGACGGCAGCCGCGACGACCTGGTGGCCGTGGGAGGCCGGCGCCCACCCAGCTAAGAGATCGTTGAGGCTTCCGCCCGCCTGATTCTGATTGTAGCGCTGAGAGAGCACATTCCAGACCTGAGCAGGGAGATCGCCTTGACTGAATATGTGGTCAACGGTTTCCGATTGGCGAGCCTCACAGCAATTACAGGCGGAGGCTAAGCTGAATCCAATGGAGTAGAGAACGTCGTCAGTCGGAAGCTTTTTCCTCATGACTCTCCAGATCAGAATGGACCATTTCTTGGGGATACAAGTCTGCCAAAAAGCGACACTGATCGGCGAAGGCGCTCCCTGGCCGCGTGCAACCCATCTTGCGGAGCGCACAGAGAATTCACCTGCCTGACTCTCCGACCAACGGAGCTTATCAACATCAGAGCTTAACTTCAGGTCGTTACTACGGATGCAGTACACAGCGTCCTCGCCAACCCAATCTCGGATTTTATCCCAATCCCAGTCGGCCCTCCTTGTATCCCAAAGCTTCTTAATTCTGCTGTTCACCGGAGCCTCCGGGAGGCGGTATAGCAGGTGGTCACCCGCCCAACGTTCGTGGAAGGTGTTGGATTCTCTGTCCCCCAGTCGAAGGCGGATAACCGGTTCGTCAATCGTTCGACCTTTGATGATGCGCCGCCATGCTGCAGACGATCTGCAGTTGGCGGTCGCCTGTGACGGATGAATGTGCTTGAAGTATCTAGCCTTCATGAATCTCGTCCATAAATTGTTGGTCGTACAAATCTTCCACCACAGCTTCATCGAGAAAGTGTCAACGATGTGGGATAGTTTCGAGAACCCCAATCCCCCCTCCTCAGTGGGTTTAGCCATGGTATCCCAACTAGCCCAACAATGCTTGACGTGGCCGCCGCTGTGTCCCCAAAAGAAGTTGCTAAAGATGTTCTCAATCGAAGTCAGGACATTCTTGGGGGTAGAGCATGCAGCGAGGGTGTATATGGGGATGGATGTGAGCACATGGTTAATGAGGATCAATTTTCCACCCGGAGATAGGGTGGCATTGTGCCACCCTTCCAGTTTTTTCCTAATTTTTATTATAAGATCTTCAAAGATTTCGGCGTTAGATCTGCCGTAAACATGGAGGCATCCAAGGTATAGAAAGGGAGGGTGACTGATAGCGAACGAGGTGATGTTGGAGAGACTGGTCATGCTTTCACTTTTAATGTTGTGGTATGAATAAATGATACCCTTCCTAGAGTTGACCTTTTGACCGGAGCAAGAGGCGTATCTTTGAAGAGTCTTGCGGACCACATCCACCGATCCCACATCCCCAGAGGTGAATATGAGGATGTCATCTGCATAGGCTAGGTGGGTGATAATCGGGCAGCCACTGGTTGTGTGGAAATGCTGGAAGTTCGACGTACTAGTCATCTTGTTCAGGTTTTTACTCAGGGCATCCGCCGTGATGATGAATATTGTTGATGAAAGATGGTCTCCTTGCTTGATTCCGCGAGCAGATTTGAAGAATCCGTCAGCTTGGCCGTTGATCACCGTAGAAAACTAGGAATTGCTGATCGATCTCCAGATGATATTGATCCAATTTTTCGAGAATCCGAATCCCCTGAGGACCCAAATCATGAAATGCCAGTCCACTCTGTCATAGGCTTTTTCCATGTCAAGTTTGATCGCAATGTTGCCACCTCTAGCCGGGAGTTTCATGCAGGTGAGTAACTCTTGGGCTAGCATGATGTTGTCCTGGATGTTTCTGTCTTTGACGAAGCCGCTTTGTTCCTCTGAGATTATCTTGGGGAGCAAGTCTGACATGCGAGATGCAATGATCTTAGAGATGATTTTGTTGGTGAAGGTGCACAAACTAATGGATCGGAAGTCACGGAAGGTTTCGGGGTTGTCCTTTTTCGGGATGAGAATGAGATTGGCTGAGGATACGGCTTTGGGGTAGGTCGCTCCCTGAAAGAAAGCCGTAGCCGCTTCGTGGATGTCCTTTTTGACAATGTTCCAACACTATCTGAAGAAGGCCCCGGAAAACCCGTCAGGTCCGGGGGCGCTGTGGGCGTCCAGAGCCCAGACAGCGTCTTTCACTTCTTGTTCGGACGGAGGAAGATCCAATTAGATGTTATCAGCCTCGCTGATGAGGTTGGGGATTTCGGCAAACGAGTTATCTCTAATGACTCGCTCTTTAGTGAACAGCTGAGAGTAGAAATTAGCGACCGCCTCTTGAATGCCCCGTTGGTTGCTGATGATGTTTTCCGTCTCGTCCTTTATCTTATGGATGTTGAGTTTCTGTTTACGGCAGTTGACGCAAGCATGAAAGTAGGCCGAGTTTCTGTCACCTTTACTGTCCCATCTGAGCCTCGCTTTCTGTTTCCAGAAGTCGGTCTCGACTTTCAGCCGAAATTTGAGAATGGCTTTGGTGAGATTGAGGGCGGTCCAAGCGTGGGGCGACCGGTCGCTGATGAACAAATTTTTAGCGCGAGTGACGTCGTCTTCCGTGACGTGCACTTGCTGGAAGATGTCTCCGTACGCCTGTTTACTCCAAGTCGTAAGAGCTTTTCTAGTTGCCTTGAGCTTGTCCGCCACCCTGATGAGCGGGTCGGGGAGTCGGCTTGTTTCCAGGCTTCTTCTACCACTTGTCTGAATTGTGGGTGGCCGTACCAGAATTCTAGGAATCGGAAGTTCTTTTTAAAATGATTAGAACTGCTTCTCATCTCAACAAGGAGAGGCGCGTGGTCGGATTCGGTAGCGTTCAGATGAGAGAGAGCCGAGGTGATCCCCATACCGTGCCAAAGGTTGTTCGTGAGAGCCCTATCAAGGCGGGAGTATTACCGTCGTTCTCCTTCCTGCATGTTGCACCAGGTGAACTCGTTGACAAAAAATTGGAGCGAGGTCAGGTTGGCGTTAAGAATGAAGTTGTTAAAATCTTGCATGGCCGTGTGGGGTGGCGGTCTGCCACCAGATTTCTCCTCTCTGCAAGTGATGATGTTGAAGTCTCCGATATAGAGCCAAGGAATGTCGATGTGGTCATTGTGAAAATCGAGAAGATCGTTCCACAGTTGTTTATGCTCGGGCACTTCACAACTGCCGTGAATCACCGATATGATGACACACTTAGAAAGAAAGGGGTGTTCGATCCAGCAAGAGATTGCTTGCCTGGAGTCCTGAATGACGCTGATCTTGACGTCCTTCGAGCAGAAGATCCAAATGTCATGGTTGCCAGGCACGGCAGACGCGAATCCGAGCTGTAATTGAATGGATTTGATATGTTTGGGGGGTGACTTTGGTTCAATGACACTCAAAATGTCGATGTTGTGGAGTTTCCAGAGACTGGTTAACCGTCTCTTGGTGGGAGTGTTAGCCAGGCCACGAACATTCCAAGTTAGGATGTTAAGCATTAATGTTATTGGTGGAGGGGTTTTGGATCCGTTTGGTAGCGGATCTGGCACGTATGCTCGACGACTCTGGTAATTCTTTATTGCCTGTGTTTTTGCTATCGGTGGGGGCCCTTACGACCGTGTTGGAGGCTTCGATGGGGTCGACGGCTAAGATCTGTCGCTGGCTCTGGAGGATGTTTATCCGTTCTCCCGCTGAGTCCATGTTGGCCTCCACAGGTGGGATGGTGATGGTGTCTGCTGCTTCTTCTTCGTTTCTGACTGAATCCCCGGCAGAGAGAAGGGGGAATCCAGCAGCCATGACCTGCTGTTCGCTGAGGACCTATTTTGGCCCTAGAATGGCAAGGCTCTCGGCTATAATGTCCTCCTCCGGCTGGCATTTCTCGGACGATGATTCGAGAGGGGATGCTGCTATGACAGTAGGAGACGCAGTAAGGGATGCCGCGTCAACAGTTTTGGTGAGGCTCTTCTCCGGGCTTAGCTGGTTGGGTTCGACTGCCTCTATGAAGATCTCGATGGCCAGGTCGTTGACGTCCTGGTCCTGGTCCTGGACTAGGGCCATGAACTGGTTGGACATGGAGACGGGTGGGTTAGGGGACTGTGGTTGGCTTTGATTATGGATAGGGCTAGGGCCGGCGATGAGGGCTTTGTCGGGCGAATCATCACTGTCACTAAATCTGATATGTGAATTCTGCCGCAGCAGCAGGTGCTTCGGCTGGTCTTCCTTGATTTGTTTATTGTGCTGGTTGGCTTTGGGCTCCGTCCCTTTCGGCTTCGAGTTTCTCCTCAGGTGGGGATGAAGGCGTCGGCAGTGTTCTGCAAGGTGTCTCCGGAGATGACAGTGTGTGTAGAAAAGGATGTGATTGTCATAGACTATACGCTGGGTGTGCGTCCGGTCGCCGAGCTCAATGGTTATGTGTTTGGGGGGTTCGGTGGAGAGATCAAATTCCACATAGATTTTTGTGTAGTGGGCTTTTGAGAGGTTGCTGGTTTCTGTCGCCATCGCGATATAGGTTCCGAAAGAGTTTGCGATCCTTCTAAGAGCTGCTGGCACGAAGCAGATGAGGGATAGATTTGGGAGGGTGACCCATGCTGCAACCGTTGCAGAGTCCTCTTTGGTGTTGAAGTCAGAGGACCATCGAATAATTATCATAATATGTGAAACTACTCTGCAGGTCCCTTTGGACCACACGGCCCTGTGGTCGAGCTCGGAGGAGAGGTGAAGAAGCAAGTGCCTGGGGTCCAGGGGAGCAAGACTGAACGCGGCAGAAAGCTTTCAACCAGCGATCACTTCTTTTACCCTGTCAAGCTTCGGGCATCCTTTCGAGAACTTGAAAACGAAAGTATGAGGGAAAGAGGCAGATAGGAAGGAGAGTTCGGAGGTCGAAAAAGAAACCGACGGGATCTGACAGTCGACATTATACTCAATATCTGGAAGCGGCACGTCGGCCACGAGGATACTCTGCGAGCCTTGGCGATCCGGCCGGAGCATGTCGGCAAAGGAAGTCTTGTGGGCAGAGGTGATGGAGAGGGATGGGGCCTCGCTGGCGGGAGGCAACGAGCGAGTCAATTGCGGAGCCACCAAAAGACGGGCATCGGAGGAGGGAGGGGTGGTGGGGCCGATAGGTCGGAGCACCACGGTTCGAACCGGGGCCGAGCAAGCCGAGTCGACAGCCGCAACCGAGGCCGAGCGAACTGTCGGGGCAAGGATAGCCTCAGTGACCGAGGGAGGTAGAAGGCTAAGAGCCGAGGAAGGTGGCGTCCCCAGAGACACAGGCCGAGGAGGAGCCTCCGTCACGCCGATCGGCGGAACGGCGACTGGCTGAGGGGCAACGACGCCAGGAGAGCCGGCGTCCTGGAAGGGGGAGATGCTCGGGGATAGGGGAACCACCGGGTCCGCTGAGGTCAAAAGCATAGGGGGAGCGGGAAGGACGTCCGCTGGTGGGGGTGCGTAAAGCAGCATGGGCTGGGGAGCATAAAGCTCAGGGGGCTGGGGAGCGTAAAGCTCAGGGGGAGTATGATGGTGGGCGTAGTGCGCGGATGAGGGGGGCCCACCAAAAGCAGAGTGGGCGGGTGGCCCGGAGTACGCAGCATGGGCTGCTAGAAACTAAGCGACGGTGGGACCTGATGGGGGGCCCCACCAGCAAATGTTAGGGTGGGAGGCTTTGAGTACGCAGCATGGGCAGCGTAAAAACCCAGGTGCTGGGAATCAGTGTTTTCAGAGGGGGGATATCCCACCTGACCCAAGAAGGGGGTGGTGCCAGGAGTGCGCGGCCTGATCCGCGTAAAAACCATGGGAGGAAGACTGATCCGCGTAAAAATCGGGGTAGGCGGGATGGGGATGGTAGGACCCACTTAAGGAGGCTGCATTGGAGTACGCTGCTCGTGTAAAATGGGGATAGAAAAGATGGACACCCGTATGTGGGGGCCAGGCATTGGGGAGCCCGAGACCTGTACCGCAGGGGGGCTCCCAACTCGAGGAGACGTAAGAAAGCCCGAGACCTGCACCGCTGAGGGGCTCCCGACTCGAGGAGGCAGAAACTCTATTCAAAATTTGAAAGGTAGGAGGGGGCGGCAGCAGATGGCCGGCCTCCAGAGAACTCCCAGCCCTGAGGGGGGAGGTCGGGGCTCCGTCTGAGCCGGCGAGGGGGGGAAATAGGGTGAAGGGGGGCCGAGATGGCCACCTAACGGAACGACAAAGCGGAGGGCGACGAGAGCAGAAGGGAGTGGGCGGAGAGCTGGGAGTCAGGGCCAGGAGGAGGCCGGAGCAACTGGGCGAGAGGCGATGGTAGCAGGCGGGATAGGGACGGTAGGGGTGAAGAGGGAGGAGAGGGATCCGGAGCTCCCAAAACAGCGAAGAGATCTGCTGGAGGAGCACCCATGGCCGGCGGCCACCGGATCAGGCCTGAGCGGGATCATCGGAGGCAGGGAAGATCGGGGAACGGAAGAAGGGGGGAGAGTTGGACCATACGCCTGGCCCCCATATAGATTTGTATGTAAATGAATGTAAGCATAGGTCTAAGTATAAAATCAATTTCAGAAATCTGAACTAACCTAATCATCATATTCAAAATCTGAGTTCAACTCATATTTATACATACAATATATATATATATATATATATATATATATATATATATATATATATATATATATATTTTATATATATATATATATATATATATATATATATATATATATATATACAAAGGAGGATATAACATATATATATATATATATATATATATATATATATATATATAAAAAAATATATATATATATATATATATATATATAAAGGAGGATATAACTGTAACGCCCCAGTCCCAAAATATGTAGGACTAGGAACGTAGACATACCAGCTGTATTCATACGAAGTATACTCCAATATATGGAAGCCTCGTATAAATACATAAGCTGTAAAATGCAGTAGAACTATAACTAATCTCATCCACACAAAATAAAGGAATAAAATATATCATAAAATGATAATGAACTGTCTTGATACAATATGTTGGGCGGAGACAAATCCACTACCAACAAAATAAGGAAAAGTACATAGAAAATAAAATGAGTGGCGAGCGAAGCGAAGACGATCCAAATGCAATCATCCTCGAAGAAGTAGCGAAGATCACGGCTAGAGCTAGAACACCTGCGAAAGACAATAGCACACACCTGGCAAGACAACCAGGTCCTCAGAGGGACGTAACAAGACACATAATAGCATGCCATATAAACTGAATAAATATTGCTCAATAAATAAGTCAATCGAATTTATAACATGGTCCAATATGCACCTACTGAACGAGCGTACCATCCCCCCAACCAAACAAGGACAGGAGATGGTAAACTAATTCACGGCGACGTATCTTTCCATGCTATGAATCCAATATGGTATTCGGACTCCAACAAGGTTCAATACCTTCTCATCGAAGTAGTAAGTCACACCTACAACCAAACAAGGACAAGATGTGACGAACTAATCCGTGACAAGTTATTGTTCCAAGCCACGGTCAGATACAAGTACCCAAACCAAAAGTACTCATACCTAACGGATAGGGTAGCCTACCGTTCTAAGTAAAATATTGTTAAGAACAATCCTTCCTACGCATGGGCCCTGGCTGAATAGGATCGACGTAGTCCCCCTTTGGGCACCAGAGGCCCCATCAGGAAGAGCATGACGTTCTGCAGAATCGTCACTGACCGTCAGTAATCATGGATCATCAATCCCGTATCTCCAGCGGAGAGTCCGGGTCACAAGGGAAGTGCATCGAAGCCCATACGCTAAGGAATTGTCCTCCCCGCCCAATGCCTACTGTGTTGCATCCACAACACAAACCACTATAACCGGTAAGTCAAACTAGCATGCAACCTCAATTAGCGGTTATTCCTATCGCACGGCTTGTACGTACTGGTGGCCAGCCAATCACATACTTCTGTGTTCTACATGCGACACACAACCTCGTGTTACAACGTGTCAAGGCCAATGAATGCAACACACATGGTGGTCCCTTAAATCTAGGTTTAATTTGTAAGAAAAATAATACACAGCAGGAAATATAAATGAACAGTTATGCCATGTATCACAGTTTATTTTGCATAAAAAAATAAGTAATGCATGAAATATGAGCTAAAATAATTAAACAGCTAATGGCAAGGTGTCTTGGCACGAACTGCAACTTTGGTGCAACAACTATGCATGGGGACCTCTGATGGTGGCACGGACAGTTCTATTGGGTCCAGAAGGGTCAATTTAGTTAGGGTGGACATATGGTAGGACAGAATTGGCGAGGGAATAGCAACAATATGACTTGGATACGGACAGGAGAAAATCAAGAAAATAAATATTTATGTATACGAGTTTTTAGAAAACTATAATAATGAGAACTTATACTTTTGCAAGTTTAAAATAGTGTTTAGATAATTACTAAAATATAAAGAACTGTGTTCACAGAAATCCTTAAGTTGTAGAAATACAATTTAGGTAGGAGGCTATATTTTCCAAAATATTTTAGGAGAAGAAAATAATTATAGAAAATTACTAAATGCTAAAATCCATATTTGTAAAACTATAATTTTGTCAAATAGTTTACTTTAAATAAATAGAAAATTTACAACAATATATTTTAGCCTATAATATTGTTGTTACCAATAATAAAAATAGTTTTTATGAAATTATCTATTTTGGCTAGTAAGCAATTTAAAGAATAATTGGTAGTAATAGTACAATAACAAGGATATAGTATTAATATTTTAAATTATTTATCAAATATTACATACCGTATAACAAAGATATTGGTAAAAATAACCAAATTAGGAAAATAACAACAACACTAATAATAATAACAATACTAGCAAATAATAATAATAATAATAATAATAATAATAATAATAATAATAATGATAATACTAATGATAATGATAATAATAATAATAATAATAATAATGAAAATAATAAATATTAAAAGGAATAAGTAAATAAATAAATAAAAATCAAACATAAAATTTACAGCTGTCCTCCAACCGAGGGGGACAGAACCAAATCGAAAGGGAAGAGAGAGAAAAGAGGGTGGAGAGAAGGAGGCGGTGAGATCGGAGCGGCCGGCAGTTTTGGTCGGCGCTCGTCGGGAGAGGTGGCGGTCGGGAGTTCGGTGTGAGCTCGGGACGGAAGAGCGGAGGAAGGGGGTCCGGCGAAAGACTCGTCGGCGATGGGGGAAGTCAGCGGCGGTCGGGCTCACAAGACGGAGGGGGTTTCATGGAGGAGGTCACGGAGGAGACGGCGGAGGCTGGCTCGTCGGCGGGCGGCGAAGGGGGTTTGCGGAGGCGGCGACAAACGGCGCGGGGCGGAGGAACTAGGGCAC
The DNA here is from genome assembly GCA_029216955.1 of Iris pallida. NCBI lineage: Eukaryota > Viridiplantae > Streptophyta > Magnoliopsida > Asparagales > Iridaceae > Iris > Iris pallida. Next base: position 10,872,085 of record JANAVB010006993.1, on the reverse strand, counting down.
GCGCGGGACTCGCCGGCGGAGGCCCGGGCAGTGGTGCGCTTGGCTCGGCGCGAGGGAATAGGCGGAGCTGATGGTGGTCGGGCTCGTCGAAGGACGACGGTTGGAGGCCGGCTACGGGCGACGGACGGGAGGTAAGCGGTGGTTTAGGGTTTGTTCTTAAATTTGGGTTTGTTTTGGGTTTCTGGTTGGTTTTTGGTGCTGTCTCCGGCGATGATGGCCGTGGTGGCGGGGTTGTAGGCGGTTGTGCCTGGGCTGAGTTTTGGGTTGGACGGTGGTGTTTTGAGCCCGGCGGAGAGTGGCGGCAGGTTGGTGTAATGGGTGGACAGGGTGGTCGCGGTTGGTGGCGGTCCTGGTGGTTGGTCGAGCGCGTGGTGGGGCTGGTAAGCTGTGGTTGAACGGTGATGCGTGGTAGTCGGGCATGGCCAGGGTGACGGGGTGTCGTCGGAGAGTTGGCGAGGCAGGAGGAGGCTGGTACGGCCAGCGGGTAGGATTAGAATTAGGGCTAGGGTTAGGATTTTGTGATCGTGTCGTGGTTGTCGACACGGAAAAATAAGTGTATATGTAATGGATGGAATAAGAAATTGGGACGTGTAACACGGACACGGACACGAGGCACTTGATTGGCTATGGAATTTATTTGTGGAGGAATTCATGGAAGATAAATAATGTGGAGGAGTACCTGCCTATATTTATAGGATGTGGAAATTCCCACTTTGGATAGGATTAGGAATAGATTAAACCCAATTTGGATATTTCCATATTTAGTTTAAAAGCAATCAAATCAAATCCAAATCTAATTAAAATCAAATTAAATACTTTTAGTTTAAAATCAAATCAATTTAAAATATATATAGTTTACTATTTAAATGTATCCATGAAATCAAATCAAATTTAAACTGTCACAAATATTTCAAAAATATGTTTTCCAAAAATACTATAATAAATAAATTTCAAAAATAATAAATCTTTTTGAATAATAAATCTTTTTGAATAATAAAATATTAATATTAAATAATTTCAAAAATATATTATTATTTAAATTAAATAAATATTTATGAAATAAATATTTTTGCACGAAGAATTTTTTTATTAATAACTGCTAAAAATAATAGACTTTTTATGGCAAGAATAATAATTCTATATAATATTTTGAAAGTGTAAGAAAATAAAAAAATAATCGTTTTTCTAAAATATGTACGCTCGCACATATTCGCACTCGTCGAGCAAATTCGAAAAAGAAATAAAAGGTCGTGCGCGACGTATAATACGACTACGCGACGTACAATGCAAAAATTTAAATCGGTACTAATTTATTAAAAAAATAGTAGAAATTTAGGGGTTTTACAATAACATATAGATTTATATAGAATGAATGTAAACTATTTGTCTAACCACAAAATAGCATTCAAAATCTATACTAAACCTAATCCCAAACTCAGAAATCCGAGTTAAAACTCAGAATTTCCATCTCCAACAAAAATCCATTCAAAAACAATTCAACCGAAAACCCGAAAATCCGAAAACCAACTCGATACCCAATTCTCAAAATACACAACTAGAACTCATGAAACTTGGTAAACACGAAGGTGTATACGTGTGTGACGTGCTCGGGTACTCACGGGGCCAAATCCGTGTCCATATCATGTCCGGTCAGTGCGTATCGCACGAGCACGTACGCGTGTGCACGGTATCAGCCGAATTAGTGCAGACGCGATAACTTCGCAAATACTCCACGAAATCTCATGAAATTTTACGAGCACGTGGGCAGAGGTTGCCCCCATGTGTCCATAAAATTTCATGTCAAACCTTGTCCTATCCATCGAGTTATGACACTCAGACTGCAGGGGTTGTACGCACGCGCGCACGCAGCCTCGTGGGCGCGTGTCGACGTCCTTAGCTCGCAACACGAGCCATGTCGTACCACGTGGTCGGGTCTAGGGCCAGCTTAAGTCTAGGGCTTCGTATCCGTGCTCCTGGAATGAGTCCTCGTTGTCATACCCCAGAACCAGAATACTGGATAGCGAAGGCAGACACAGCCAGCTACGTATATAGAAGTGTAATCCACCTCGATATACGGTCACGGCTGTCTAGATGCATGAGGGTTTTACTACAACCAACAGCCACTTATGGTTAAGAACAAGCCTAGTGTCTCAATCTCAAGCAAGCAAGTAAATGTAACAAGATGGTGGATCATCAGACATACAAAGTAAGGCATCCCATACATTACATATTCAGATGATCATGAAGCTAGTTATACAAAATATGAAGACTAGCAAGAGTTTAAGTTATACATGATCAATCCTAGGATTTGTCAATCATGTTTCAGCCTTTAGGTAGACAAAAATATAAATTTAATACGAGCTAACACTTTCTCGACGGCTAAACGCCTCAAAAGAATAATTTACAATAGAGTGGGAGAGCAAAATAAAACCCACTTGTTTCCAGGGTTTCTTCTAGTGGTCACCATCTGGCAGGAAGGCTGAAAGATCCTCGGAAGCTGCTCTAAAATTTGGCCATACAAAACCAGCTAGCTCAGACCCCAGAAAGAGCAAGTGCCATAAAGGAGGCTTCACTTAAGAACTAATACCAGCACATTAGCACATGAGAACATAAATGATAATAAAAGACATGTGTCAGAAAAAATATGATAATAAACGATAAGATAACTAAAGGACTATTCCGGTAACAAAGTTACAACCCGTAAACCAAACAAGGACCGGGGTTGTAACCCTTCACCTGAACAGAACTTAGTCTCTAACCAATTATCGATAAAGTAAAGCATACACACGCATGTCCTGAGATAGCCATGTACTGGATCTAGGCAAGAGTAGACAAGATGGGACTCCATCCAACATTCACGGCCAAGCAAAGAGTACAGCTTGATACTTAAACTAATTAGTGTTATCACAAGCCTAGTTACTAGTAAGATGTAATGAGATATCCATATAGCCACAAGCTCTACAGACTATCCAGGTTATCCAGATGCAAGGTTCATGCTAAGAGTTATCATGACTTGTTTGGTGACTTGAGTGCAACACATGACAATATGCATAGTAATCGTTTCATGAAGTATCCCACATGACAGAGAGCTAGAAATGTGCCCTACTCGTCGGCAGACTACAAGTCCATTAAAGAAGGCGCCCAGATAACAGGATAGCTTATAGCCGAAATACCTCTCTATATGAACTACTTAATCAATCTAGTCATTAACCTAGTTCGATTCAGTATGAATCCCTAACTGTGGTAACCAGGTATACAAGTCCTAGACATGATGCGAGACAAGACTGGTAGCTTATAGAAGCACATTCAATACAATCACCCACGGTGTCATGATGAGAGTTTACTTAGCATGTCGAGATAGCCGTCGCAACAGCATTCAAGATTACATGTTAGACTTACTTATCAAGATTACTTGTCAAGTGTGCGCCACGACGGACCACTATCAAGATTACTTATCATGTCAAGAGTACGTCACGACGGACCACCATCAAAAATTATCATGTCAAGGTTGTTTGTTAAGAGTGCACCACGACGGGTCACTATTTAGGAGTTATCATGTCAAGCTACTTATTAAGAGTGTGCCTTAACAGGCCATTATCGTGTCATGTTACTTGTTACTTGGTAAGAGTGTGCCTTAACAGGCCACTATCGTGTTCTATCCTTATATTATCATGAGTGAGAGAAACTTGCATAAAATAGCTAGTAACATGTTCTTGAAGCCAAGGAAAAGATCTATAACTTTTATGTTAGAAGTCGAAAGAAATTATGGCCACAATTCAGCCAAATAGGACATAAAATAGGCAACAACAGCCAAAATAGGCACTATGCGGCATTCTGCGGCACTATGCAACCTTCTGCGGCACTATGTGGCCTTCTGCGATACTATGCTTCTATGCGGCACTATGCAAGCCATACGGTACTATTCATTCCTGCGACACTATTCATTTCTGCGGAATTATGCAAGCCACGCGGCACTATGCAAGCCATGCGACACTATGCATCCATGTGGCACTATGCAAGCCATACGGCACTATTCATTCATACGGCACTGTTCATTCCTACGATACTATGCAAGCCATACGGTACTATGCATCCATGCGGCACTATTCATTCCTGCGGTACTATTCAAGCCATGCGGCACTATGCATCCATACGGTACTATTCATTCCTGTAATACTATTCATTCCTGTGGCACTATGCAAGCCATACGGTACTATTCATCGTCCCTGCCAGATTTAGGACAGATGAACTAGAAAATGTCCAAATCTTATTTTGGCCATAACTTTCTCAAAACAAGTCAAAATCTAACTTTTCAAAGGTCCATTTTGGGTAAAATTGAATTCTCTACAACATAGAATAATCAAAACTTAAACATAATAAATTTTGATTGATCAAAATCCAAGAAATCCAAAAATACAACAACTTAGATCTATAAGAAATAAACCATGGAAATTGAAAATGCTAAGTACTAAAGTATCTTAGAATCTCGTAAGGAAGACAATGGAACAACAAAAATGGAGTTCCTCCATGAAGCAAGTTGCACTCGCCTAAGCCTCTCTTGGTAGGTGGAGAAGTTAAGAGGAAGAAGATAAAGAAATAAATGAAGAAGGAGAAGTAAATGAGGAGAGAGAGGGATTGGTGGCTTTTAAAGGGAGGGGTTACATGTTGAACCAACCCAACCAAGCCAAACCAAATCCAACCAAGCCATGCCAATATTAAACCAATACAAGACTAAACCAAGATTAGCTAGTTAAGACAAGTCACAATACGGGTCATAATTTCGTACACGTATACTGAAAATACGTAAAACGGAAAACAGGGGTGACAACTCTACCCACCTTAAAAAAATTCTGTCCTCGAAATTTAATCAAGAGGCTAGTAATGTCGGGGCAAGCTATACTAATCACAGGCAATATGTGACTAAGCAATCAATCAAATAATCAATAATACAAGCAAGGAATCGAAGGCATGAGGCATAAGGAAGACATTATACCTCATGAGTGAAACAGGTCAGGATATCGCGATCGGATGTCATCCTCACGCTCCCATGTTGACTCGCCCAAAGATTGATGACCCCAAGCAATGCAAACTAAACTAATAGTCATGTTCTTGAGTACCTTCTCTCTTCGGTCCAATATGGATACGGGTCTTTCCTCTTACGAAAGGTTGGTACCAACAACCAATTTTGAATGGTCAATGACATAGCTCGGATCAGGGATGTACCGTCGTAATTAGGATATATGGAAAATATTATATACCTCACTTAACGACGGCGAAAGAGCGAGACGATAGGACACATCACCTACTCGTTCCAGAATATCAAACGACCCTATATACCTAGGACTGAGCTTTTCCCGCACGCCAAAATGAATGACGTCACGGGTAGGCAAGATACTAAGGAATACGTGGTCACCGACAGAAAACTCAAGGGGACGCCGCTGAGAATCAGCCCAATGACGATCTTGCGCAACTCGAAGATGATCTCTAAATCGTCTAAGCACCTCAATAGTCTACGAAATTATTTCGGGACCAAGCATCTGTCTCTCGTCGATATCATCCCATGCTAACGGGGATCTGCACTTCCTGTCATACAGTACTTCAAAGGGTGCCATCTGGATACTGGCCTAGAAACTATTGTTATAGGAGAACTCCACGAGATGCAGGTGATCTTCCCACAAAACACCAAAGTCCAGCGTACAAGATCGCAACATATCTTTGAGAGTGAATCGTGCGTTCTAACTGACCATCTGTCTGCGGATGATATGCTGAACCGAACTTGAGACGAGTCCCCAAGCTCTCTTGAAGACTTCGCCAAAAGTGCGATGTATATCTTGAGTCTCTGTCTGATATGATACTAACTGGCACTCCATACAATCTGACTATCTGCCTGAGGTATATCTCTGCTAGCTGATCCGTCGACTGACCAATTCTGAAGGGGAGAAAATGAGCTACCTTCGTGAGACGATCAACTATAACCCAGATAGCATCTCTCCCAGCTGGGGTTTTAGGTAACCCAGTTACAAAATTCATGGTAATGTGCTCCCATTTCTACTCTATGATCGGTAAAGGTTGAAAAAGTCTAGCTGGTCTCTGATGTTCAGCTTTAACTTGTTGACAAACTAAACAACGAAAGACAAACTGGGCTATCTCCTTCTTCATGCCATTCTACCAGAAATGCTGACGGATATTTCGGTACATCTTCGTACCACCGGAATGAATTGAATACTGAGAACTGTGAACCTCTGCCATGATCTTCTGTCTGATATAACCACTGGGTACACAAAGATGTCTCCCATGTCATAGAATACCATCTTCATGAATACATAACTCTGCTCCCCGACCTGCTTCACACTCTGCTCTGAGCCGCTGAAGATTAGAATCTGCTGATTGCGTCATCTTGATCCTCTCAACTATGCTGGACTGAACTTGTATGCTGGCCATCAATGCCATATTGGTAGGAAGAACTACTTCTATTCCCATCTTCTGAAGATCTGCTAACAATTCTGATTGTGCTGTTAGAAAATAAACTTCGGCTCTTCTGCTCACTGCATCTGTAACAATATTGGCCTTTCCAGGATAATACTGCAAGTTGATGTCGTAATCCACAAGTAGCTCTAGCCATCTTCTCTGACGCATATTATGATCCTTCTGGGTAAACACATACTTAAGGCTCTTGTGGTCGGTGAAAATCTCTTCCCGATCTCCATACAAATAATACCTTCACAACTTGAGTGCAAAAGCCACCGCTGCTAATTCCAAGTCATGGGTTGGGTAATTCCTCTCATGATCACAAAGCTGACGTGACGCATAAGCTACTACCTTATCATGCTGCATCAAGGCACATCCCAATCCTCTGCCAGAAGTATCACAATAAACTGAAAATCCTCCCGTCCCATCTGGAAGTGTGAGAATGGGAGCCATCATTAATCTTCGCTTCAACTTCTCGAATAAACTTTGACACTCTGCTGTCCAAGAAAACTGTACCTCCTTGCGGGTCAACTGCATCAATGGTGCTGAAATTTGAGAAAAGTCTGATAGAAACAGTCGGTAATAGCCGGCCAATCCTAGGAAACTTCGAACTTCTGCGACGGTGCTAGGTACTGGCCATGTCTCTATGGCCACTATCTTCTGGGGGTCCACTTCCACTTTATCTCTGGTGATGATGTGACCTAAGTACGAAATACGATTCAGCCAAAACTCGTATTTACTGAACTTCGCATACAACTGTTGTTCCCTGAGAATTTGAAGAACTACACGAAGATGCTGCTCATGCTCCGCCTCAGTCTTGCTATAGACCAAGATGTCGTCTATAAATACTATCACAAACTGGTCCAAATAGGGTAAGAAGATACGATTCATGAGGTCCATGAATACGACTGGTGCATTGGTCGCTCCAAATGGCATAACAAGGAACTCCTAATGTCCATACCTCGATCTGAATGTTGTCTTCGGGATGTCTTGCTCTCTGACTCCGATCTGATGGTACCCTGACTGCAAGTCAATCTTCGAGAATACAGCCGCTCTCTTGAGCTGATCAAATAATTCATCTATCCTTGGAAGAGGATATATGTTCTTGATTGTTACAGAGTTCAAAGTACAATAATCAATACATAATCTTGACGTACCATCCTTTTTCTTTACAAGAAGCATCGGGGCTCTCCAAGGCGATCCACTAGCACGAATGAATCCCTTGGTTCTAGGTTCTTCAATCATCTTGTACAAGATTTCCAAATTTGAAGGTGCCATCCCGTAGACTCTCTCCGATACTGGTGTCGTCCATGGAATCAAGTCGATAGTGAACTCTATTATCACGACCCGCACCCTGATTAGGGGCACGAGTACGTGGTTACGTCCATCCTACACCGTAGCATCGGCGGTAGAACGCTGTCTAGGTCATCTTTAAATACTACAACTAAACAGATAAAGGTACCTGTACAGTATATATACTTCGAATGGAGGTGACATAGTAATACAGTCCCAATCATATAAATAAAACTAAGGTAGATAGCACAGAAGAAAAATAAGATAGATGAAAGCAGAAAATAAGTTCAAAATCCACACAAGCCCAAGGCTATACACAACTACACAGAGTCATAGAAATATAATACAAAATGCTATAACTGAAAGTACTAGCTGGCTCGCAGGCCAGGCAAATCTAACTAAGCTACTCTACTCAGGGTGAGCAAAGTCTAGTGGCTCTACTAACAAACCACGGTCCAAGTCTACTCCATCTAACCCGTCCCCATAATAGGTCGGGCAATCAGTCTCAGAATCATCTGTAAAAATTTTAACGGTATCCTGTCAGGAAAATGAGCAAGTACAAACACCAACAGCAGTTCCATATGAATTGACAAATACTATAAGAGACAGTGTAATGAAATACAAGACAAAGATATGTGAAATACAGGGTAAAATCAACAGAAAATATATAATAGATGTGAGTACTGAATAGGACGACAATATATATGTAGGATTGCTTAGGAACTATTCGGAAGCCGAGTTACAACCCTTAAACCAAACAAGGACCGGGGTTGTAACCCTTCTCCCGAACAGAACTTAGCCTCCTAGGATAAATAAATATAAAAATGTGACTTGAATTATTAGAGCGCTATGTGATCGGCTAGGGAATCATGGTAGGGTTATCCACTTGGCCCGACAATCACATAAAAATCTGAAAGGGGTCATGCTGGCCAACCTGGATAACATGGACATGGGGTATCTGCTACACCCTACGTGAAGTGAGGGTGGCGCTGGCAAAATAGTGACAGGGAGGCTTTGATCACATAACCCCTAATAATTTCCCCATCTCCGAATAGTATCATGGATCCGGACCAAGGAAAATCCGAGAATAACATCTCATGACAGGATCCGACGTATACTAGTCCGTGAACTATCGTGTCGAGAATCAAGTAAGACACTACAACTGAATTGGATATAGTAGATATCAAGACAATGAAAACTATCAGTGAATGTACTCGCCTGTGGTCCTGAGCTGATAAGGTAAACATATGCTCAGAGTAATCACAGACCTAAAATAAGATACTATGAGTCAAACAGGATTTTATACTGAAAAAAGGAAACTGATTTAAGTCATGAATACAAGTCTAAGTCAAACTAGGCCAATCTAGGTCAAACTGACTCATACTAGGTTATACTAGGTCATACTAGGTCACTGGGAGTCAATCCAAGTCAAACTAGGTCAAACAGGGTCAAAGGTTGACTTACAGTTGACTTTGGTCAACTGGTCAACCCTGGTCAACTTTGGTCAACTCTAGGTCAACCCTAGGTCAAACTAGTCTAATGTTGACCAACTGTTGACTTTCAGTCAACTGATCAACTCTGGTTTGGTTTCGATCAAATCTGGTCGCTTATAGACTAAGTTTGACTCTCGGTTGACTTTTGTTGACTTTTGGTCAAAATGGTCAACCGAAGTCAAAACTAGTCTAGGAGCACTGTATTTGATCATTACCAACCAAGGGAACCAAGTTCTAACCATATCTTAGACTCTAAACTCAAATACCTTATTTCTAGGTAAAACCTACATTACCCTTACCAAGGTAAATCCCGATACCTTGTCCAATACAAAGAAAACCCCGCTAATTCTCAAGATACTAGCCTAGGCTCCCTAGGGTAGTTAGATACTATCCTATCTAAGGGTTACCTACCAAGATACATAGGTTTCCTAGATATCTAACCTATCTTAGATCACATCTTGGTCATCTAACAATTACCTTACCCTTACCCTTCTCACATTTACCTAAACACTCACACACACACTAACTCGCATACATACACTCACTCACTCACACACTATGGTCACATATAGGCTTTTTCCTATAGGCTCACATATAGGCTAACACCTATAGGCTCCTAACTAACTACTATAGGCTCACACACTCACATACACAAAGGCTCATATAGGACTGATTTTGGACAGGTTTTGGGATTGGTTTTGGACAGCTAATAGGGGTGAAACATGGGCTACTTATGACTGAATTTAGGGTGGTTTAAGGGGCTATTTTATGGGCATATAAGGGCTGATATTGGGGTGGTTTAAGGACAGCAATGGGACAGCCATGGGGTATCATGGGGACTGTTTTTGGTGTGTTAAAGGGCAGGTTTTGGGGCTGGAATTTGGACTGTGTTTGGGGTGCTATGGGATAGCTAAGGACAGGTTTTTAGGTGAGGTTTGGGACTGCATATGGCTGCGGTTTAGGACTGTTTAGAACAGGTATTCAGGGGTGTAGGGACTGTTATGTAGGGCTGTTTGGAAGGGGCTGTCAAAGTGGTTAGGAGGGTGGTTTGGTGGACTGTTATTGGGCCTGGATTTGGGACAGTAAATAGGACAGGTTCAAGGGCTAAAACCTGGGCTAATAGGCTGAGTTTAGGACTAGTTTGTGGTGTGTTTAAGGGACTGGTTTATGACAGGAATGGGACTGATATGGAGGGTGTGTGGGACTGAAATGGACAGCAAATAGGGACTAATTTAGGACTGTTTTAGAGGGCTGAATAGGATGAGTTTGTGGCTGTGTTTAAGGGCAATTTAGGACTGATTTTGACAGGTTTTAGGGGCTGTCAATGGTGTGTTATGGGACAGTTATAGGAGGCTGATATGGGACCTGCAAATGGGGTGTTTGGGACTGATTTAGAGCTGAACAAAGGGCTTCTAATAGATGGTTTGATGGGGCATACAAAGGGCTGATTTAGGACAGTTATTGGCAGGTTTTTGGGGGCTTCTATGGGCAGCTATGAGCTGGGTTTAGGGGAGCTAATGGGGACAGCTAATAGACTGTTAAAGGGTGCTGGACTGGGTGGTTACATGGACAAAAATGGGACAACAATTGCTGCTGTTACACAGCAATTTTCCCCCCTCTCTACACTCTAATCCACTCTAATCCCATTCCCTCTATCCTTCTAATCTCTCACTCACTCTCTAAATCCCTAACTAACTCTCTTAATATCTCATAAAACAAACACACACACCACTCTCAACCATTTTCTCAAACACTTCCTATACACAAACTCACACATACAAACCCAACTACCATTTCCATTTCCCTCTTGGCTGAATTCTTTCCCACACATGAACACAATAAAAACACATGACTACATGCCATTTATCACATATATATAAGCCACAAATATATATATATATATATATATATATACATATATATATATATATATATATATATATATATATATATATATATATAGAGAGAGAGAGAGAGAGAATAACATATATATAACCCACATATATATACAATATATAGGTAAATAAATATGGTACAATATGATACTTAGAAAACTCACCTCTAAACTATTAGAAATCTGAGATTTAATCTCCAATAAATCATCCACAATATATATAATAAATACAAGAGTCCAATAGGGATTTTTCCACTAGGACACAAACCTACACATAGGACACACCTAAAAGTCTCCAAATGGACACGAAATGGACACAAATGGAGACACAACCACGGAGGTCATTCCTATGGGTCAAAATCAACCTATATGAATGTAGGGATGGTTTAGAGGAGAGATTATACCTTCCGGGAGAGAGATTCAAAGGAAAAGCCTTCCGACACGACACCGACACGTAGAGATTCCAAAAGAACACGAACGAGCTCCGAATCCTCCCAAACTTGGCTAGCTTCCTCCTTGGCTTGAGTAGAGAAGGAAAGAAGAAGATTTGGTGGAAGAAATGATGGATTTGGTGGAGAAAATCAATAGAAACCCTCTCTAAAAATTTGGAGAAGAACAAGAGAGAGAAAAATAGATGAATAATGACAAATGGGAGGCTCAACCCTATCCTTATTGTGGCTGGCCATAATGGGCCATGTGTCCCCCTATTGAAAGTCCAAAATAGCCCCCCACTAATCCTATTAATTAATATTAGGAAAGGGCTAAATGGTTGAGGCTGAATTAGTTATTCTAACTCTCTAATCTAACCAAACCCTATCCATAATTAATTAGTCTAACCACTAACTAAAATAAATATCATGTGGGCCATGGCTAACTAGTGTGTGGGTCCCACTAGAGTCAAAACTATCCCGGGTCCCCGTTTCAAGTCGGATTGAGCTGAAATTTGAACCCGACTCAAATAACCCCAAAATAATATTATAAATAAATAAATAATTTCAAAAATATTCTAAAATGAAAAATGATAAAAATATCCCTGTTTTTGAAAACTGGGAGTGACATCTATCTCCCTCTCTGGGGGCATGCATGGAAGCTCCTCGGAAAATACATCAGAAATTTCTTCTACTACTCTGGGAAACTGAACTGCCACTGCTACTGTCATCCGCAATACTGGGGGAGAAGGTTCTACTTTGCCCCTGCCACCACCTCACCTGATGCTAACTCTTTTTCTACCGTCAAAGCCATAGCCTGACCTTATCCTCTAGGTGCTGGTCCCCTCTGCTGGAAACCTCTCTGGCGGTTCTGAATCTGAGCTTGGACCTGGGCATACTGTTGTGACCTCTGCTGTTGGAATGCTTGAGCCTGAGCGACAATGGCCTCGGAGGCTGGTACTGCTACTGTTGCACTGGTGCTGGTCCCCTCGTCGATGGACTAGTCTAGGCCGATGAGGAGGAACCAGCTCTCTGTGGGTAGGACCCTATGCTCTGCGACATTCTGATACTACATGTCCTGGCTTTTCACAATGAGTGCAGCCCATTGTGGAAGACTGCCTCCGCTTCTGATGCTGAGGGTACGTCGGAGTCGAATGCTGAACCGACGTAACTGATGCAGCCCTCATCGAAGCTCCAATAGTTAAGGCCCTAGCTGCCGGGGCTGGGGCTGAGGACTGGGTCATCTGACCATGGGACCGCTTTCGTCCTCCAGTTCTGTCCACTTCTCTAGGAGGTATACTCATGCCTCCTAGCTTCTCGCAAAACAGTATCAAAAGTCTGATGCTCAAACTGCTCCACTGCTAGAATGATATCTAGGTGGAGTCCCTTCTGGAACCGCTGTGCTCGATCAAACACAGTTACCACCAAGGTGGGAGCGAATCAACTCAGTCTTGAAAACTCGGCCGTATATCAATCGACCATCCTGCTCATTTGCCTGAGATTGGTGAACCTCGTCTGTAGGTCGTGCCGAGCTACAGCATTGAAGTACTTGATCTGAAACTTGTCCCTGAATATCGCCCATAGGACAGGCATCGCCAACCCAACTGCTAACATCGCCCACCAGGTGCGGGCTAGGTCCAATAACTGTAGGCGCACTACAGCAACCTTCTCCCCTTCTGGAGTCTTGGCTGCATCCAAGATAATCTCGATGTCCTGGAGCCACGCATCAGCTGCAATAGCGTCTTCACTACCGTCGAAGAAGGGAGGGTTAAGGCACTTGAAACTGTTAGCAATATTGTTCCCTTAATAACCAACACGGCCCATGGCATCTTGTATTGTCTCGTACAGGGCATCGCCCCGACGATCTTGTGATGCAAGCAATTCCCTGATGAGACCCACCAGGGTTCCATTGTCAGGCTCTGCAGGCTGGACTGGCTGAACTGGAGGCTCTGGATCCCCGGAATGCATGACTCGGAAGGCCGCTCCAGAGTGTTGGACTTGGTCTCCAGGTTGCTGCTGGTTCACTGGAGGTGCTCTGCCTTGCTGATCGGTAGGACCAGGAACAATGCCGCTGAAGAAACGACATAGAGAACAATAAGAAAGGACCATGATAGATCGAGGATATAAACATGTGATCAGTTTAAGATTTTTGAAAGATTAGAAGACACGAGTAGATATCAAGGGCGAGTGCTGATTGAGACATCTATTCAGTAAAAACCTCACACATCTTGATTTATAAGACCTGCATGGGCCACCACTTAAACCGTGTCACGCTCCAGAACCAAAATACTGGAGAGCAGGGGCAGACACAGCCAGCTACGTATATAGAAGTGTAATCCACCTTGATATGCAGTCACGGCTGTCTAAATGCATGAGGGTTTTACTACAAGCCAACAGTCACTTATGGTCAAGAACAAGCCTAGTGTCTCAATCTCAAGCAAGCAAGTAAATGTAACAAGATGGTAGATCATCAGACATACAAAGTAAGGCATCCCATACATTACATATTCAGATGATCATGAAGCTAGTCATACAAAATGCGAAGACTAGCAAGAGTTTAAGTTATACATGATCAACCCTAGGATTTATCAATCATGTTACAGCCCATGGGCAGACAAAAATATAAATTTAACACGAGCTAACACTTGCTCAGCGGCTAAACGCCTCAAAAGAATAATTTATAATAGAGTAAGAGAGCAAAATAAAACTCACTCATTGCTAGGGTTTCTTCTAGTGGTCACCATCTGGCAGGAAGGCTTGGAAATCCTTGGGAGCTGCTCCGAAATCTGGCCATACAAAACCAGCTGGGTCAGACCCCAGAAAGAGCAAGTGCCACAAATGAGGCTTCACTTAAGAACGAATACCAGCACATTAGCACATGAGAACATAAATGATAATAAAAGACATGAGTTAGAGAAAATAGGGTGATAAACGATAAGATAACTACAGGACTATTTCGGTAACCAAGTTACAACCCGTAAACCAAATAAGGACCGGGGTTGTAACCCTTCACCTGAACAGAACTTAGTCTCTAACCAATTATCGATAAAGTAAAGCATACACAAGCATGTCCTGAGATAGCCATGTACTAGATCTAGGCAAGAGTAGACAAGATGGGACTCCATCCAACATTCACGGCCAAGCAAAGAGTACGGCTTGATACTTAAACTAACTAGGGTTATCACAAGCCTAGTTACTAGCACGATGCAATGAGATATCCCTATGGCCACAAGCCCTGCAGACTATCTAGGTTATCCAGACGCAAGGTTTATGCTAAGAGTTATTATGACTTGTTAGGTGACTTGAGTGCAACACATGACAGTATGCATAGTAATCATTTCATGAAGTGCCCCACATGACAGTGAGCTAGAAATGTGCCCTACTCGTCGGCAGGCTACAAGTCCATCAAAGAAGGCGCCTAGATAACAGGATTGCTTGTAGTAGGAATACCTCTCTATATGGACTACTTGATCAATCTAGATTAACCTAGTCCGATTCAGTATGAATTCCTGACCGTGGTAACCAGGGATACAAGTCCTAGACATGATACAAGACAAGACTGATAGCTTATACAAGCACATTCAATACAATCACCCACGGTGTCATGATGAGAGTTTACTTAGCATGTCGAAATAGCCATCGCAACAGCAATCAAGATTACATGTTAGACTTACTTATCAAGATTACTTATCAAGGTTGTGCCACGACGAGCCACTATCAAGATTACTTATCATGTCAAGAGTATGTCACGACGGACCACCATCAAGAATTATCATGTCAAGTTTGCTTGTCAAGAGTGCACCACGACGGGTCACTATTTAGGAGTTATCATGTCAAGCTACTTATTAAGAGTGCGCCTTAACAGGCCATTATCGTATCATGTTACTTGTTACTTGGTAAGAGTGTGCCTTAATAGGCCACTATCGTGTTCTATACTTATATTATCATAAGTGAGAGAAGCTTGCATAAAATAGCTAGTAGCATGTTCTTGAAGCCAAGGAAAAGATCTACAACTTTCAGGTTGGGAGTCGGGAGAAATTCTGGCCATAATTCAGCCAAATAGGACATTAAACAGCCAAAAAAGGTACTGTACGGCATTCTGCGGCACTATGTACCCTTCTGTGGCACTATGCGGCCTTCTGCAGCACTATGCGGCCTTCTGCGGCACTATGCGTCCATACGGTACTATGAAAGCCTTACGGTACTATTCATTCCTATGACACTATTCATTCCTGCGGCACTATACAAGCCATGCGGCACTACACATCCATGCGGTACTATGCAAGCCATACGGTATTATTCATTTATGCGGCACTGTTCATTCCTGCGGTACTATGTAAGCCATGCGGCACTATTCATTCCTGCGGCACTGTTCATTCCTGCGGCACCATGCAAGCCATGCGGTACTATACATCCATGCGACACTATTCATTCCTGCGGCACTATGCAAGCCATGCGGTACTATGCATCCATACGATACTATTTATTCCTGTAATACTATTCATTCATGCGGTATTATGCAAGCCATATAGCACTATTCATACGGCACTATTCATCATCCCTGCCAGATTCAGGACAGATGAACTAGAAAATATCTAAATCTTATTTTGGCCATAACTTCCTCAAAACAAGTCAAAATCTAACTTTTCAAAGGTCTATTTTGGGTAAAATTGAATTCTCTACAACATAGAACAATTAACACTTGAAAATAATAAAATTTGATAGATCAAAACCCATGAAATCCGAAAATATAACAACTTAGATCTACAAGAAATAAACCATGGAAATTGAAAATGCTGAGTACTAAAGTGTCTTAGAATCTCGTGAGCAAGATAATGGAACAACAAAAATGTAGTTCATCCATGAAGCAAGTTGCACTCGCCTAAGCCTCTCTTGGTAGGTGGAGAAGTTAAGAGGAAGAAGATGAAAAAATAAATGAAGAAGGAGAAGTAAATGAGGAGAGAGAGAGAGGGGTTGGTGGCTTTTAAAGGGAGGGGTTACATGTTCAACCAACCCAACCAAGCCAAACCAAACCCAACCAAGCCATGCCAATATTAAACCAATACAAGACTAAACCAAGATTAGCTAGTTAAGACAAGTCACAATACGGGTCATAATTCCGTACACGTATACTGAAAATATGTAAAACAAAAAATGGGGGTGACACTCGTCGCATCATGTTCGCATACGAAGGCCGTGTCAGAGGCAATTTCTGGCCGTGTGCACAGTGTTGGCTGAACCGTACGCGTTGGATTTCTTCGCACACGCTCCTCGAAACATCATGAAATGTTAGGAGCACGTGGTCAGAGGTTGCCCCCACGCGTCCATGAAATTTTACGCAAAACGGAGTCCTGTGCTTCGAGTTATGACACTCGGAGAAGAGGGCATGTACGGGGCCGTGCACGGGCCTCGTACACGCATGTCCGTGTCCAATTTGGACACTGAAAACATGTCAAATCGAGATCCGTTTTCACAAAATTTATTTCAAATAATCACTGTAATAAATTTGTGAAAACAGAATCGCAAAATACCAACTTTCAGTTCTAAGCGACATTTCGTCGAACACGTGTTCCATTGAACCGACACGTGTCCGATACGCCTATCAAACGAATACAAATACCTACCAAACTTCATGCACAGGTCTAGGGTACCTATATGGATGCATCTACAAAGAAAATCAGGATTAACAAGTGTTTAGAGGGGTTTACCTATTGAGAGTCAATATCTCAATGAAACGAGCCTCCAAATGCGTCGATACCGATTTCCTCCGGTCCAACGCCCCCATTCCTCCGCTAGCAAGTCTCCAGAAGGTTCCTCTCCTCCCAAAGATTGCAACACACTTCGTTTGGAAGGATTTGGATGAGAAATGTAAAAAAATAGACTTTTGGAGGAGAAGTAAAAACTAGGGTTTTGAAGAGCTTGACGGCTACAAGCTTTCACACAAATGAGGGATGCTACTATTTGTGGCCTGCCAGGGATAAGCTAGGGTTAGGTTAGGGTTTAGGATGGGCCACCAAGCACTTAAAGTCCACATAAAGTCCATTAGCCAAAAAGGCCAAAAGCTTCATAAAAAAATAGACTAAAAAATAATTTAATTATTTTCTAATGTGGACAAATGCTCTAAATTAAAAACTAAATAGCCAAAAATGATTCTAATCACATGGTTAGTTTTCTAATCAAGTTTGACTAAGGTTAAACCATTTTCGACTACCAAAACACCAAGCAAGGACTAAACATCAGTCAATTTAATAATAAAATAATAAAAAAAATTAAATTAGCACACAATGACTAAAATATCCCTAATTAGAAAAGTAGGAGTGACAAGTCGACTCTATATACTATGTTGTAGTTCAACTCAGCTTACCACCCCCAGACTGACGACCAAATAGAACGTGTGAATCAGATTCTCGAAGACATGTTACGGCTCTGCGCAATTGACTTTAAGTCGAGTTGGGATGTTCATATAACTCTGGCCAAATTTGTATACAATAACAGTTATCAATCCAGCATACAGATGGTGCAGTACGAAGCCTTTTACGGACGGAAGTGCAGGTCACCCATTTGCTGGGACAAAGTCGGAGAGCGACAGATTCTCGGCCTAGAGCTGGTGGAACAGATTGTGTAAAAAGTTCGGCTCATTCGAAAAAGATTAAAGACTGCTCAGAGTCATCAGAAAAGTCATACGGATATTCACCGTCGACCCCTCAAATTTCTATAATACGATCACGTATTTTTTAAGATGACGCCCATGCGAGGAGTTAATAGGTTTGGTGCAAAGAAAAAGTTGAGTCCGAGATTTGTTGGGCCGTTCGAAATACTCAAGCGAGTCTCGCCAGTGGCCTATCAAATTGCCCTTCCGCCAGTGCCAGTAGATGTGCACAATATCTTCTACGTCTCTCAGTTACGGAAGTACATACATGACCTAAGCCACGTGGTAGATTTTGGTCAACAGGAGCTGAAGGCAGACTTATCCGACGTTGAAGTACCAGTCCAAATCTTAGAACGCAAGGATACGTTGCTACAAAATTGAACGATCCCTCTCGTCCGCGTACTCTGAAGAAATCATTCGGTCGAGGAATTGACTTGGGAACTTGAATCGGAGATGAAGGAGAAATTTTCTTCAATATTCTCTTAGAGGTAGGTTCTATTCTTAAGTTTCGAGGATAAAACTTTTTGTTAGTTGGCTATGGAGTAGTGCCCTGTCAGTACATCATGCCCTATTTCGTCCATGGGTTATACGAAAAAGGAACACCGTCGCTACCGATTCAGTCGGGACCGATAGATCAGGATCGGTTGAATCGGTCAAACGAGAACGATTGAATTAATATGTTTTTCTCGTTATGGAAAGGCTTATTCAAAATCAAGTACCAAATTCAGTGGGTTGCGTCTCGAGGATTGGCTCTACGGCTGAGTCGGGAGAGACATTCCGTTGCTCTACTTTTCATGTCGTACTTGCTTTGGCTTTGGTTTTCGTGAATGCGTTTTTGATAGTTTTTATGGTTTATGTTTTCGAACTTCGCATTCGTATCTAACTGCTTGAATAATACAGTGTTCTAATCAGTTGCTTATGCGATTACAGGTGATCGTGTAGGCGACATCTAACCGCAGCTAACCAGTCCCTTGCCTGAAGCAAAGACTAAGGTGAGTGACTGACCTCCTTCGTCTCGACCCTCTATTTTAAATCAATCATGAAATACAAAAATAATGCTTGTCTCTATAGTGTAGAATCAATGAATTGTAGCACGATTTGTCACGAAATACTTACTAAGGATAACTCGAGCTAACTGTATCAATTTAGAGTAAATTACTCTAATAATATAAGTTTCTCACCAAAAAGAGGAAAGATAAGGTTCTAGAAAAGAGGTAGAATTATTTCATGATCTGCAAAACGAAAATAGTCATTGGACGACTTGTGCACAAGGTTCTAGAAAAGAGAGAGAATTATTTCATGATATGCACAACCTGACACGGGATGAACTTGGCTAACTGCTCAATGTATACAATTTTATATGCTTGCCTCAAAACATGTTAATATGTAAATCGATCAGGATGGCTAGAAAGATCACTGAATAGCTACCTAACATGTTTATAAAACTGCTTAAACCAAATGTAGATCATGGGTTTAATTAGCTACTTGCCAGTACATGTGATCGTACTGACCCTCGCTCTCTGCAGGTATTACAAACCAGGTGGAACGTGCCAACTAACCAGGCGATGTTTGTGTTTTAAAGCTTCGACCGCGCGTCGAAGATCCCCGTCGCTCAACTTTTGAAGACTCTCTGCAAGTCAATGAACATGTCTCGGCTTCCCTCTATTCCAGGTGACTAGAGTACTTTTGTTGTAAATGAGGGATGTATGTATGGAATGGCTATCTCATCGGCACTCATTTTGTAATCGAGTAATGTTGTAAAGCCCGCACGGCACGATTGTAGTAGAGTCTGTAAATGATGTCTATTATCAATAAAATTTAAGTTTCTTTGTCTCAATGTGTTGTTCAATTTGTCTGTGCTCTCTTTTAGATGTTGTGTTTCAGATTACCTTATAACTATGCCTTGTGCGATCGCAACCTAGGTTCACACGACATCACGCCCACGGAATGACTATCGATTCTACGGAATCAAGGCGTGACAGTCACCATACTCTGGGTTCAGCTCACCCTGCTTGAGCATCGAAAAGTGCTCGTATATCCATGCCTATACAATTTTTAAATGAATAGACAACAAATAAACAACAAAATTTCGTATATGAGATTAAAATGTTAGAAATTTCCTTACATGGAGTAGATTCTAGCATCCATCCATTGTCTTAGTACCGACACGGGATGCTATACCAAGCTCGCGGTAAAGATTGGCTAGTATACCGCTTCTCCAGGATATGTCTCTACGTCATCCACATCCGATAAATTCAGAATATACCTAGCATGTATCGAGGTTCCAGACTTGTCCGGAATGTCGACCGATCCTAGGATGAAGAGGATGTACGCACGGGCCATCATGTCCACGGTTTTATCATCATCGTCCTCCGTCTCTATGAAGTTCTCTACCAAATATGACAGAGGAATTCCATAGGACTTCTTGAAGCCTGGCAGGGTTATAAAACTGATAGCCTCAACCCAAGGTGCTCTGAGACAAAATCAACGATCTTGTCATACCATTTAAGGGATTTCTCATTATTGAATATTTCCTTGGTCATGACCCGTTCGGTAACTGATAGGTCCAGTATTTGATAGACGTCGTTAAGTGTAATCGTCAACTCCCCTGTTGGAAGATAAAATATGTTGGTCTCCGGATGCCATCTCTCCATGAAGGCAGATATGTAGGAACTGTCCATTGTCCTATAGGCGTATCGAGCCAAATTCTGCAAGCCGCTAGGAATGATCTTGCTCTGGATGACCTCTGCTAAACTGTCAAACTGCCAGGCCACGGACTTCTTCCCATGGCTTACGGCCCTAAGCATACGAAAGCTCCTCTGTATGTCGGACAATAGAATAAAATTATATTATGAAATACATATATATATATATATTAGACTAAATGGAAGCTTACAAACATAATGTACATACTGGGTCCTTCCATATTTCATAAGCAATATGGATGTCAAACGCCACCAACATTGAGCAGTCGGACGGACGGACAGGCTCCTGAGAAGGACCAGAACCGTCATATGAGAGGAGTTGGCCAATAGGCACATCGTTGTCATCGGAAGAAGACGGAGGAGCTGGTTGCTTCGACCGAGTAGGGGGAGCCGGTGTCTTCGTCCGAGACCGGCCAGTCGCTCCAGTGACTTCGCTTCCTGGAAGTAGTTCGGAAATTTTTATTGGACTATCAAGATGATGGCCTGCAGTGCGTTCCTTGTACGCCGACGCGGTGGGCCGTTTTCTTTTGGGAGCGGCCGTGGGACTGCAGGACAACATACAGTTAGTAAATAATACAAAAGAAAATAGACAGCTAGAAAACATAAAGTCCTACAATTATATAGGACTACAGGAAGGCAAGCAGTCCAACATTATTTCAGGACTGCAGAATAACTGCCAGTCCTAAGGTTAAGGAGGACTGCCAGAATGCCTACAGTCCTATTTTATATGAGGACTGTCGACTGCTTGGAAGTCCTCAACATTATGACTGCCAGTTGTTCTGCAGTCCTAATATGGTCAGCCGCGACTGTAGCAGCTGATCGGCCAAAACAGCACGACACTTTGTCGTGTTCTAGGGTTAGGGTTTCATAAAAATATAGGATTTGTCTTGTTCGAAAAATTTATTCATGAACCCTAAAGTGTTCTAACCTAAATTATCAAAACTTTTTAGAGAAATAACAAAGATTCTTTGAATTTGAGATGAAAATATACCATAATTAGGGAAAAACATACCTAGATTGTGATGAGGGTTTAGACTTGGGTGCCATTGATTGGATTTGAAGGAATGTAGAAGAAATTTAGGGTTAGGAATTTGGAATTGAGTTGTGGAGAAGAGAATAGGGTTTTAGGGTTTTAGAGAACTTGGAAGAAAGAGAAAGGAATAGAGGAAATGAAATGGGAGAGAGTGTTTGGGGGGGGGGTGGACTAGCCCCAAGTAATTTTTGGGCTGTCCCCAGTAAATGTTCCACCGTCTTAGGCTGTCCCCAAGTAAGGGCTAGTCCCAAGTAATTTTGGGAGTGCTCTTAGAAATTGCCTTAAGTTATCATTTGCATAGATGGAGCCAACTAGAGCACGTTCTTTAGGGATAAAAAATAATAAGAACATTGGGAACTTCATGTTGGAAAAAATAAGACTTTTTCTGTTTTTGCGATAAGATAAAAATAAAATAAAAAATAGAAGAAAAGAGAAACTAAAAGATTACACATAAAAAATTTATCGAGGTTCAAATAAAAGATTACAAAGGGCTCTTTTCTCAAGCTGTGTACAACTTAACTTGAAAATCATTTTATCTCACAAACTCACTTGAAGTGGATTACAAATACGATGATTACAAGAGCTTTTGTTGTTGTGTTGTTGCAGGGCCGACCCTGAGTTCATGGGGGCCCTAGGCAAAATTTCAAAATGGGGCCCATATATAATAAAAAATAAATAAAATAAAAGTAAATTAAAAAAAATGTTACAACAAAGAATTGAACCTAGGACATCTAGTGTGTAAGTTTAACATACTAACCACTACACCACAATTGTTTTCTAATAAAAGAGAATCATGTTACATATTAGTTCTATTTTAGATACAAAATTATTAATATATATTTTTAAATTAATTTTTTTGGGCCCTCGTATTTCATGGGGCCCTGGGCGGTCGCCCTGGCCGCCTTGGGCCAGGGCCAGCCATGTGTTGTTGTTCTTTTTGTTGCCTTCATCATCTTTCCATTATTTATAGGGGATATATGCCTCTTGGGTACACAACTTTCTATGCATGGAGAAGTCCAAAGGACAGTCCATCCATCCCCCAAGATCTGTCCTTCTATCACCCAATGCATGGAGAAAGACAGCATCAATGTTGCATACATGCTTAATGCATGCAGAATATTAACAGATATATTATTTCAGATAGTCATATCTTTTTCAATACACCTTCAAATGTCCTGATTCAAAGTCTGAATAACATATAAAACTTTTTTCTACAACTTCCGTATTGTAGACCGCGAACCAAATAATGACTGCAACACATCAAAACCGACCTCCCAAAACTAAATATTGTCAAAGAAACTACATCAAGTAAAATGGCTACGTACATGGTCAAACTCATCCATGAGTAACTGATTTTCATGGATTAAATTCATATTAATCGTAATGATGGAACCCGTTCCCATCACTCCCAAAGTGTCATATTAGTTAAAATTTTGCCATTAATTTTTTACGTGGCTATGTTTTTTACCAAGGACGGATCCATAAATATAAACTATGATGGACTAGAGTGAGTTCCGATGGACTAGACGTGGGTTAACTCCTAAAAAAAGTAAAAAATAAAAAAAATCATATGGAGAAAAAAAGAAGAATTTTTTTTGGTGGTAGGCTTCGGCCTAGGGGTGAGCATTCGGTTAATTCAGTTCAAACCGAACTGAATAATCGAAAATCAAACTGGATCGAAAATCGAATATGCAAAATCGAAACTGAACCGAATTGGCGCATATTCGAATCAAACCGAACCAAATTAAATCGGTTCGATTTTCGGTTTATTCCGTTTATTCGATTTTTTGGTTTATTTGCGCTTTTATATATATAGTAACTAAATATACCTAAATTAATTTAATATATACCTATAGTATATATATATATATATATATATATATATATATATATATATATATATATATATATATATATATATATATATATATATATATTCTTATTTGGTTTTGTACCGAAATCGAAACTAAAAACCGAAACTGAGTAAGAAAATTTAGTATTTTCAAAACCGAAACCAAATTGATTTTTTTTTTAAAACCGAACCGAATCTCTTATTCGTTTCGGTTCGGTTTTGTTCGATTTTCAGTCCATAACCGAATAATGTTTGGGTGGTCACCACAAGTCTAATGTAGTTTAGTTGACTAAGACTAATATAATTTGTAACTTAAACACTATTTTGGATCAATCTCTAATCTTTATTTTCATAAAGAGGCTTGAAAACAACTCAAAACGAGTCATATAAATCGTATGTATATCATCACGTAATTAAAAAAATAAATAAATGGTAACTAATTGTTTAAGTACACAATATTAACTAACTATAGCTAATGTAAGCCCACTTTTCCGGAATTTAGGATTCATAATATTTTATTAATCTTTTTGTAATATTTATTCACATCTTTGATTATTAACTGTTTTATTTGAATTCTTCTTTGATTGTTCTATTACAACTATTTTCATTTTCAAGAATTATTATTCAAATGATTTTTGATGCATTTCCTATATTGGTTAGTAGCCAGCCACACTTTTATGGCAAACCTAATTGTGCATCCAATGTTAAGTTATCATATTTTCTTAGTCACTTATCACTCTCTTTTATTAGTCAGCCATTTCCATTAGGTCCAAACCCACCTTAAGGACCAAGTTTTGGTCAACCTATTATTAGTTGGCCTCCGCCAACTCGTCTATATAGGACAGACCAACAGATGAAGCCCATTATGGACTTTAAGTCCAAGGGGACAACAGGACTTGATGACTTTAGAACTAATAGCCATGGCGACTCCTCGTTGAGACACCACCGCCGGCGACTCAGTACACTGCGAGGCCGAGCGTGCCATCTCGGCATCGATCGAACCAAGACGCGCCGGCCGCGCACCGTACTTCTGACAGGCGATCCTTCTCGACGAGCTCTCGACGACCCGACGAGTACCGACGCCGCGACACAGTATCGACGGCGACGAGCTTCGTCGTAACCTGTCCTTGTTCTCATCATCACGAACTGCGACCTTGGATTTATCGATCGGTTAGTCATCATTTTTCCATTACTTTTGGATCGTTCTTGATGAATTAAATTATTTCTTGATCCGGTTGAATCAAATTTCGATCAATGGAAGCTTGTTTTGATCTTTGATCATTTCAGATTCAGTTTTAATCTTGGAGAAATTCGATCGACCAGTGTTTGATAAATTTCCCCTGTTATTGAGCACTAGGTGCTCGATTGTTTGCCGCAGAAGAGGATTCGAGGTTCTCTGTGTCCGAATTGGAAACGAGAGGGTTGTATCATCAAGCCTAAACACAGGTATAACTTCTTTTCTGTATTCTCCTAGTTTCTTGAACATAAGGAATTGGGTGAAATGTCCTCGGGGATGGTTTGTCTGTGTTCAACAGGAGTCCTGTGTCCGAGAAGAAACATCGATACACGTGTCTTGCAATGTGTGCCTGTGTTGGAACAAAAGACAGAGTATACTGTTCTTGAGCGGACACGAGGATAGTGTCATAGGACAAGATTTGGGTATCAGCAGGGTTAGATAATTTCCTGAGTTGTTACATTTAGGCCTCGTTTGGTTCGCGGAATCTCCCGGTTGGAAAAGGAAAGTGATTACTTTCCTATGTTTGGGTGCCCAAGGAATTGAGAAGGAAAGGAAAGTGATTCCCAATGGAAGGAAAATTAGAGGTGAAAGTGATTCCATCCATCCAATGAAGGAATCACTTTCCCACATTGAAGTATTCACTTTCCTTTCCAAATTCCTTGGCATTGCCAAACATCGGAAAGAAAAATCAATAGAAATTAAAATTTTCCAAAGGAAAGGAAATGACAAGGAATTGATTTCCTTTCCCTTCCATTCCGCGAACCAAACGAGGCCTTAGACCTCGTTTGGTTTTGCGGAACCTTCGGGGTGGGAAAGGAAAGTGATTGTTTTCCTATGTTTGGGTGCCAAAGGAATTGAGGAGGAAAGGAAAGTAATTTCCAATGGAAGAAAAATTATGGGAGAAAGTGATCTATTTATCAAGCAAGGAATCACTTTCCTACATTGAAGTATTCACTTTCCTTTCTAAATTTCTTGGCATTCCCAAACATCGGAAAGGAAAATAAATAAGAATCTTAATTTCCCAAAGGAAAGGAAATGTCAAGAAATTGATTTCCTTTCCCTTCCATTCCGCGAACCAAACAAGGCCTTAGTATATCGCAGGTCAGTAAAGAACGGAGGGGATTTGAAGTGTAATGGTTAGATTAGGTTAACATGAAGTATTTCATTATTGGTGGGCTGAATGGATGTTGGGCCAGTGACCTATGAGCAGACCATATGAAGATTTGAATTAATGGGCGCCATGTTCGAATATAGCTGGACTTTTGATTTCAACACTGCCTGTAGGGGAGGGGATCGCGGTTTAAACTGCGGTGCCACGTGTCCCCTCCTCATTGGTCGGGTTCAGCCGGCTGATGTTAGCAGGGGGTGCTGGCGTCAGCGGCAGGAACCCGACCAATGAGGAGGGGACACGTGGCACCGCGGTTTAAACCGTGGTCCCCCCCTCAGTCTGCTGAACATTTTCCTTTGATTTTAGGAATGAGATTATAGTACAGAACATGGAGATTAAATATATGATGGTGAGTAAGTTGGGCTGGATCCATTAGACTGATTAAGTATGGGTCCAAGCCAATAGAAAATAGGAGTTGCCATAATAGGCCTACTATAGTTGTTGAGAATTGATTAAAAATAGAAATAATGATATGGGTTATTTGGTAAATAGGAATAAAGTTGTCTAGGTTAGAAAAAAAAAAGATTAGCCATAAATAGATTTTTATAAGAGCTTTACTATTTTTCTAAAGAATAATTGTGTCTTATTTGACACAGATTTTCTAGACATAGGACTAGACCCCTATGGCAAATCCAGGCAAGTACACTACGACTTGACAATTACTTTGTATTATTGTCTTGCATTCATATTGGACACATGGTCGACACAGAATCATTACCATTGATTGTACTATTGTTCTTTTATTGTACTCATTGCTATTGCTGGGGATTGGGAGAAATATATACTTTACATGTGACCAAAGTCCTTAGCATAATATTGTCGATAGCTTAGTCGTACATCGTGCACGTGCGCCTAACCCGTACCATTGTTTGTACTATTGTTCTATTGTACTCCTTAGTCGATCACATGTAAATTATTATTTCAAAATCACTATTACATTGATCGATTGTTCATGTTTTCAGTTATTATTCTATTATCCAGTTACAGGTTAGTCTATATCATTACTGTTTGCATTACAGTTTTACATTATATATGTTCACTTCTCTTCACGTTCGCAGACATTACAATGAGAAAGAACAAACATACAAGAAGAACACACAAAGTAAATTCCTGCTGGGGTGAACAAGTCACCAGAGCTCAAGGCAAGATTCATCTTATATGTGATCTTCTCCAATGAACCAGCAAGTTCGCTAATGAACCCTGTAACGCTCTCAGTCACTTTTGGAAGACTTGAAAACTCAAAAAATGCTGCAGGCACATAGACCTTCTAGTGCTGCCGCATAGACTTTCTCGCCAGCCGCATAATGCCAGCCGTATAATGCCAACCGCATAATGCTCGTTGCATACATGCTAGACGCATAATGCTCGTTGCATAAAACGAGCGCAGAAGCGCCTGATACTTACGTGCGAAGTGCAAAGTGAGCCAACAAAGCGTCACCTTTCTCACTTCGCCCTTCGTCCGAGTCCGAATCTGAGTCGCTAAGCCCGCTAAGCCCCTTCGGAGCTTAGCTCCTAAAGGTTCCAAAGTGAATGACCAAAACAAAGATTGTTCTTTGAAGTTTAAACTTAATCCCTCTAGAAAAATCATCCCAAATGGGCCACCACACCCCATGTGCATATGACAATATAAGTATAGCCATTGTATTGAGATATACACATTTGTGGTTTTTCAATGTGGGCCTAAAGTTCCCATAAGCAAGTTAAAACCACAACAACCCCCCCCCCCCCCCCCCCATATATATTTTAATATATGGTTGAGCGTTCCTCACAGTGACTGCCATCATGCATTAGGATAGATGTCGCTTTGACTTGAATCTTTCTACATGTGTCAAACAATAGTATGATATAAGAATGGATTAGGCCTTGAATTCCTTAGCATAGCTGCAATTTTTTTTACTCACATAATGACATCAGCTACGCCTCGGGTGTAACGCCCCAGTTCCGGAATACGGGGACGTACACGGCCAGCTATACCGTATAGGGTACGGATACGCTATACGGCGATGACGGCTGTCAAGTCTTGCTGGGTATCCTAGCATGCAATCAATCTATGGCCTAAACCCGATCTCATATCCACAGGTAAATCACAATGAAACAATATCAAGAGAGATAATCATATGAAAAACAGGAAATACTCGTATGAAAATCTGGAATCTACAGTACAGGATAATAATGTAGACAAGTATACCTTCCCACAGTTCCTAGCGTGGTCTGGAACTGAAGCACACCCTCCAAGTGAAGTCTGGAAGATCCACCGGGTCGGTAGCAAAAATCTGGGAACAATCCAGGGTTGGTCAGGCCAACCGTAGCAAGTACCAGAAAGGAAGGCTCAAGGACGGGCGAAGAAAACCAGCAGGATAAAATATGACAGGAAATAGCATCTAAAAGTAGTAAATAATGTAAGAGATTGTGCGGTACCAACGCACGATAACAATCCACAAGTATAGTACAGCTAACACAATCACAACCTCCCTAACATCCACTAATCCCTGCATTGCCAACTGGAATCAATAACAGCCGGCTAGCAGGCAACAAGCCAAACAACACAGAAGGACAAGCGGCCACACAATGCCTACGGCTTGCTATTATTAACTAACTAGGGTTATCACAGGCCTAATTACTAACAAGATGCAGTTGAGGTATTCCTATAGCCACAAGCCCTGCAGACTATCCAGGTTATCCAGGACGAATATATATATATATATAGTGGGTACATCGCCCGGGAGACAAATGTACCCTAATAGCTAGCTGGAGGGGTGCAACACATGACAGTGTGCTGAAAATGTGCCCTACTCGACGGCAGGCTACAAATCTCATGAGCGCCCAGATAACGGGATTGCCTGTAGCCGGAATACCTCGATCTATATGAGCTACTTGATCAATCTAGTTGTTAACCTAGTCAGATTCATTATGAATTCCTGACCGTGGTAACCAGGAATCCATGTCCTAGACATGATGCAAGACGAGACAGGTAGTATGTACAAGCACAATCAGGAAAATCAACCACGGTGTCAAGACAAGGTCATACCTAGCAAGTCAGGACTGGCTGTCGCAACAGCGGTCAAGAGTAAACATGTCATGTCAAGAGTACTAGTCAGGAGTGCGCCACCACGGGCCACTATCAAGAATCAAAAGTATACATGCCAGGTTTACTATCAAGTCCAGAGTGCTAGTCAGGAGTGCACCACCACGGGCCACTACCAGGAATCAAGTCAGGTCCAGGTCATCGTGTAATACCAGGAACAGGGTCAAATCTATCAATCACCATAAGTCATCTACTCAAATCATGGCATGGATATCAAATCGGGTGCAAGATCGAATCTCTACCACAATAGCACCTCAAGTACACATGGGAGCTTACAGCTAAAATTATCGAGTCAGTCTATCCACCAGATCCATCTATCCAGACTCTCCCCTCCACAATGGAAATCAGATCAAAAGGTACAATCAACAGATACTACGCTAATCCCCATAAAATGGTAGATCCTCCAACTCACAAAGATTCTCCAAACCAATGATCACACGCTATCCTGAAACAAGCCTCACAATTCTCAAGACATAACAATCAACCAGGTTTTTGGGCATTTGGGAAGTCGGGTAAAATCATATAAGGATACACCTCGATACTCCTCTCGTTCAATGGAACATCCACTCGATCATCAAATCCAGGAAATCCACCTAATTCTACCAGAATCACCCTCTCAAGATCATCTCTCCCTTTAGAGCCAATCCTCGAATATACCCAAGGTCACAATCCCGACACATAGGTCAATGGTCAACACTACCCAAATAGACTAGAACACCACCTAGAAGGAAAGCCGTGGGTCAGGTATAATAAATAGTGTCGCCGAATAGAGGCAAGGATTGCATGAACCACTCTGGATCAGGTCCACAACCCTTAAACCAAACAAGGACCAGGGTTACAGATCGTCACCCGAGTAGAACTGCGCTCCTTACCCTACCCGACGGACAAGACAAGTCAGGAGCTAGGCGACTAAACTAGTCTGGAGTCTACCTAGCAGGTAACAGGATCCGGCATACCCTACCAAGACGAACATACAAGAGTCCAGTCCAGCAAACCAAAGGAATGGTTCTGCCCAATCCTTCGAACCAAATTCCCGGTCGGGAATTCTGGAAAAATTCGGCAGAGTCTCCTCTATATTCTGGACGGGAGCAACCTATAAAAATAGGGGCTAAAATCCACTCGGCGCAACCCGCCGTGGAATCGCAGAGTCACGGACTGAGAGCACTAAGTCTCAGCTACCAGCAGCACTACCATGCGTACTGGGAACAAATCGATAGCCGAGAACACTAAGCCTCGGCCTCCAGCAGCACTATGACGCGTACTGGGAAATCAATCGAACCCGAGACCACTAAGTCTCGGCCTCCAGCAGCACTACAATGCGTACTGGGCGCCAAGCCAACATGCATAATATAAAACAACCGCCTCGCAGGGCGCACTACAACACATGTCCATGAATCTAACCCACGCACAATCAATCACAGCCTCAAGTAAGGTCAGCCAAAGCCGCTACCCGACCGCGAGTCGGACACGGGGCATATGGGGACAATCCATACATGTGAGTCGTGCTCGTGTCCTCGGAGGTGTGGATGACCCATCCGAGTTGTCCGATACGGTCTATCCCGGTATCGGGCCAAACTATCCTAAGTTACCATGGCAGTTCTACTGCTAAGCTACACTAATCATGATTATACATTTACAATAAATTAAATGCAATAAAATACATGAGAGATGGCAAGAGCCGTCAATGAGCAAGGGATACTTGCCTAGAGGGCTCGGCTAGGTAAGCAAGTCTTCGGCAGTCGCGATCCAAGGTGGCACGCCAATCGAGGTCCTCAGAACACACAATAAACAATCATTAGTACCAACAATAAAATAATAGAAGAAATCACAGGGGATGGCAGGAGGCTATACCGTGTGGGTTCCGCAAGCAGTGCAGAGATCTGGCACGGAAATCGAGGTACGCGGATCGATACGGACACGCAAACCGAGACGTGCACGTATATCGAGACGCGCACGAGAATCGAGATGGCACGAATATCGAGATGGCACGAATATCGAAATAAACGGGAAACACGTGCACGTAAATCGAGACGTGCACGTAGATCGAGAAAATCACGAATATCAGAATGGCGCATGAATCACGCGACACGCAAATCGAGGCGAGCACGTAAATCGAAACGACCCAAGGTCCAATGAGCACGTAAATCGATACGGCACACAATTCGAGGTACGCACGCAAATCGATGCGGTACGGAGTCCAACGCGGCACGCAAACCGAGACGGTCACACAAATCGATGCATGCACGCGAATCGATGCGACATGAAAATCGAGAAAAGCACAAAGGCCGAGGCACGGAAAACGAGACGGTGCACAAACCGAGATGGCACGTTGCCCGAGGCAGCGCGGGGCTCGAGGCGTCCCGCTGCCCAAGGCAATACGTAGATCTAGGTGCACGGAAACCAAGAATACGTACAAATCGAGGCGCACGCAAACCGAGGCACACGAAAAACGAGGAAACACGTACACCGAGGTGCACGTGTCCAAAAAGGCATAAAAGACGAAGAAGAGCGCACCAAATGAGGGTGCGCTGCCCGAGGCGTCACGC
The DNA here is from genome assembly GCA_029216955.1 of Iris pallida. Classification (NCBI taxonomy): domain Eukaryota; kingdom Viridiplantae; phylum Streptophyta; class Magnoliopsida; order Asparagales; family Iridaceae; genus Iris; species Iris pallida. The sequence goes on along the minus strand of JANAVB010006993.1, from coordinate 10,840,234 downwards.
TGCACGAAGCAGCGCACTGCTCGAGGCAACACGCTGCCCGAGGCGCGCCAATCGAGGGGCTCGCTCCCCGAGGAGCTCACAGCCCAAGGAGAGGAGGCGGAGGAACAGGCGGTGGCCGTCAGGGAAGCCCGGCCAGGCGAGGTCGGGGCTCCCGGCGGTGGGAGGACAGAGAGGGGGAGACGGAGGAGCTCACCGGAGGGGGTTGCCGGCGGAGAGGGAGGCGGCCGGAGCTGGGGGCTCGGCCAGGCGAAGGTGGCCGGAGTCCATGGCGGTGGCGGCGATGATGGTGGCGAGGGTGGTGCTGGCAGCAGCGAGGGGAGGCGGAGGTGATGGCGACGATGATGGTGGTGGTCATCGCGGATGCCACGGAGGCGGCGGTGGCCGGCCATGAAGATGGTGGTGGAGGGAAAGCAGTGGTGGTGGCGGTGCTGGAGGGTGATGGCGGCGGTGGTGGAAAATGGTGGTGACAGGGCTGCGGTGGAGATGGGCGGCCGGAGGTCGGGGAGAGGCCGAGAGGGAGAGAGTAGTAAGGGAGAGGGAGATCGGGCCGGGGAGAGGGTGAGGAAGAGAGAGAATCGGACGGAGAGTGAAGAGCGAGAGAGAGAGGAAAAAAAATTGGGGGGGCGTGTTCTCCTGTAAGGAGAAAATGAGGGGGTAGGTGAGAAAGAGGTTAGGTAGGGGTTTGGGTAGGTTAGATTATTAAAATAAATAAATAATAATGATGATGATAGTAACAATAGCAATAATAATAATAATAGCAAAAATAGAAATAGGAATAATCCTGACCAGGAAGTTAACAATGCTATCTCCATAATAAATAAAATTTTAAACAATACGAAATTTTAAAATAACCAAAAATATTAAATACAGTCGGATGCCTATTTTTAAAATAGGGATCTGACATCCTACCCACCTTACAAAAATTTCGTCCTCAAAATTTCAAAATTATCAAAATAGGGTTTTCAAAACTAGTACATATATTCATATATATGCCATGAAAACTCTACCCACATTACAGAAATCAAGTAATATAACAAGAAATGAACAAAATCTCAATATGAAAACATCAAAGGGAACAAGGTCCAGCTAAATAAATCAACTTGCAAGGTAAATCCAAAACACCGAGAAGATCTCGAAAATCAGCATACACGAAATAACCCCATAAATCGAAACAAGTATAAAATGTCGAAAACAATGTCAGAAAACGTAAAATCTCAACTGCATAAAATCCTCACAAATCATAAAATACAGGATATCTGTCTCGAACCGATGACCATAGTTCCTAATATCCGAAAAATGTGTGTCATGATCATTCCTTGCCGCGCCATCCGGAATGGCTGCAAAAGATGCATCAGGACACAATAATCGAGCGGCTGCAACTTTCGTTACCACGCCGTCAAGGTATACTAGGGTCACCCGATACTCTTGACAAATACCCAAAACGAATCAAATCCATAACCCAAACATCCGAATCACTAAAATCACAAAATCTCCAGCAATACATCAAGTCCTAGAAAACCATCAAAATCCAAAATCCAAAATCCAGGTGAATCGTAACACACATTCAAAAATATTTTCAATAATAACCACAAGATAGCTTTTCTAGAAAAATACTCCATATCCGTAGGAAAATACTCCAAATCAAGGATCTATATCAAAATATAATGTATAGCAAGTATATCTATAAAAATAATATCTGAAACAGATAATCATGAGTACGGAACTTTCCGGAATCAAGGAAGCCGAATCGATACAAGAATATCCCTCGAATACTCAACAAATGTTAAAATATCCAATCTCAGAGTCCTGATGAAATCTTCATTCTGCAGCAATCCAGCCAACGCACAAAGAGGGCGATAATGATACTAAGTCAACACGAAGTCAACGCACGAAAGGGATAACAAGAAATCAACCAAGGCGATACACCGGTAGAGAGTCCAGAACCCAAGATAAATAATATAGTAACCCAAGATAAGACCAGACATCGTCTTACCAGATAAGGTGATCGACATGACCAACTACAGGATCATATCTATCAAACAAGGATCAGAGGTAGATAACACGAATAAGACAGGGCAAAGCAAAATAGGTCCAGGTAGAGATGAGGACCGATTCACATGTTCAAGGGAGCGAAGGACAAGTGTAACAAGTGGGAATACCAAGGAATAGTGGACTGAGATCAATAATCATGTGATACCCAACAAAATCTCAAAACGAGACCTGCATGGGCCACAACTAAAACCATGTAACGCCCCAGTTCCGGAATACGGGGACGTACACGGCCAGCTACACCGTATAGGGTACGGATACGCTATACGGCGATGACGGCTGTCAAGTCTTGCTGGGTATCCTAGCTTGCAATCAATCTATGGCCTAAACCCGATCTCATATCCACAGGTAAATCACAATGAAACAATATCAAGAGAGATAATCATATGAAAAACAGGAAATACTCATATGAAAATCTGGAATCTACAGTACAGGATAATAATGTAGACAAGTATACCTTCCCACAGTTCCTAGCGTGGTCTGGAACTGAAGCGCACCCTCCAAGTGAAGTCTGGAAGATCCACCGGGTCGGTAGCAAAAATCTGGGAACAATTCAGGGTTGGTCAGGCCAACCGTAGCAAGTACCAGAAAGGAAGGCTCAAGGACGGGCGAAGAAAACCAGCAGGATAAAATATGACAGGAAATAGCATCTAAAAGTAGTAAATAAAGTAAGGGATCGTGCGGTACCAACGCACGATAACAATCCACAAGTATAGTACAGCTAACACAATCACAACCTCCCTAACATCCACTAATCCCTGCATTGCCAACTGGAATCAATAACAGCCGGCTAGCAGGCAACAAGCCAAACAACACAGAAGGACAAGCGGCCACACAATGCCTACGGCTTGCTATTATTAACTAACTAGGGTTATCACAGGCCTAATTACTAACAAGATGCAGTTGAGGTATTCCTATAGCCACAAGCCCTGCAGACTATCCAGGTTATCCAGGACGAATATATATATATATATATATATAGTGGGTACATCGCCCGGAAGACAAATGTACCCTAATAGCTAGCTGGAGGGGTGCAACACATGACAGTGTGCTGGAAATGTGCCCTACTCGACGGCAGGCTACAAATCCCATGAGCGCCCAGATAACGGGATTGCCTGTAGCCGGAATACCTCGATCTATATGAGCTACTTGATCAATCTAGTTGTTAACCTAGTCAGATTCATTATGAATTCCTGACCGTGGTAACCAGGAATCCATGTCCTAGACATGATGCAAGACGAGACAGGTAGTATGTACAAGCACAATCAGGAAAATCAACCATGGTGTCAAGACAAGGTCATACCTAGCAAGTCAGGACTGGCTGTCGCAACAGTGGTCAAGAGTAAACATGTCATGTCAAGAGTACTAGTCAGGAGTGCGCCACCAAGGGCCACTATCAAGAATCAAAAGTATACATGCCAGGTTTACTATCAAGTCCAGAGTGCTAGTCAGGAGTGCACCACCACGGGCCACTACCAGGAATCAAGTCAGGTCCAGGTCATCGTGTAATACCAGGAACAGGGTCAAATCTATCAATCACCATAAGTCATCTACTCAAATCATGGCATGGATATCAAATCGGGTGCAAGATCGAATCTCTACCACAATAGCACCTCAAGTACACATGGGAGCTTACAGCTAAAATCATCGAGTCAGTCTATCCACCAGATCCATCTATCCAGACTCTCCCCTCCACAATGGAAATCAGATCAAAAGGTACAATCAACAGATACTACGCTAATCCCCATAAAATGGTAGATCCTCCAACTCACAAAGATTCTCCAAACCAATGATCACACGCTATCCTGAAACAAGCCTCACAATTCTCAAGACATAACAATCAACCAGGTTTTTGGGCATTTGGGAAGTCGGGTAAAATCATATAAGGATACACCTCGATACTCCTCTCGTTCAATGGAACATCCACTCGATCATCAAATCCAGGAAATCCACCTAATTCTACCAGAATCACCCTCTCAAGATCATCTCTCCCTTTAGAGCCAATCCTCGAATATACCCAAGGTCACAATCCCGACACATAGGTCAATGGTCAACACTACCCAAATAGACTAGAACACCACCTAGAAGGAAAGCCGTGGGTCAGGTATAATAAATAGTGTCGCCGAATAGAGGCAAGGATTGCATGAACCACTCTGGATCAGGTCCACAACCCTTAAACCAAACAAGGACCAGGGTTACAGATCGTCACCCGAGTAGAACTGCGCTCCTTACCCTACCCGACGGACAAGACAAGTCAGGAGCTAGGCGACTAAACTAGTCTGGAGTCTACCTAGCAGGTAACAGGATCCGGCATACCCTACCAAGACGAACATACAAGAGTCCAGTCCAGCAAACCAAAGGAATGGTTCTGCCCAATCCTTCGAACCAAATTCCCGGTCGGGAATTCTGGAAAAATACGGCAGAGTCTCCTCTATATTCTGGACGGGAGCAACCTATAAAAATAGGGGCTAAAATCCACTCGGCGCAACCCGTCGTGGAATCGCAGAGTCACGGACTGAGAGCACTCAGTCTCAGCTACCAGCAGCACTACCATGCGTACTGGGAACAAATCGATAGCCGAGAACACTAAGCCTCGGCCTCCAGCAGCACTATGACGCGTACTGGGAAATCAATCGAACCCGAGACCACTAAGTCTCGGCCTCCAGCAGCACTACAATGCGTACTGGGCGCCAAGCCAACATGCATAATATAAAACAACCGCCTCGCAGGGCGCACTACAACACATGTCCATGAATCTAACCCACGCACAATCAATCACAGCCTCAAGTAAGGTCAGCCAAAGCCGCTACCCGACCGCGAGTCGGACACGGGGCATATGGGGACAATCCATACATGTGAGTCGTGCTCGTGTCCTCGGAGGTGTGGATGACCCATCCGAGTTGTCCGATACGGTCTATCCCGGTATCGGGCCAAACTATCCTAAGTTACCATGGCAGTTCTACTGCTAAGCTACACTAATCATGATTATACATTTACAATAAATTAAATGCAATAAAATACAGGAGAGATGGCAAGAGCCGTCAATGAGCATGGGATACTTGCCTAGAGGGCTCGGCTAGGTAAGCAAGTCTTCGGCAGCCGCGATCCAAGGTGGCACGCCAATCGAGGTCCTCAGAACACACAATAAACAATCATTAGTACCAACAATAAAATAATAGAAGAAATCACAGGGGATGGCAGGAGGCTATACCGTGTGGGTTCCGCAAGCAGTGCAGGGATCTGGCACGGAAATCGAGGTACACGGATCGATACGGACACGCAAACCGAGACGTGCACGTATATCGAGACGCGCACGAGAATCGAGATGGCACGAATATCGAGATGGCACGAATATCGAGATAAACGGGAAATACGTGCACGTAAATCGAGACGTGCACGTAGATCGAGAAAATCACGAATATCAGAATGGCGCATGAATCACGCGACACGCAAATCGAGGCGAGCACGTAAATCGAAATGACCCAAGGTCCAATGAGCACGTAAATCGATACGACACACAATTCGAGGTGCGCACGCAAATCGATGCGGTGCGGAGTCCAACGCGGCATGCAAACCGAGACGGTCACGCAAATCGATGCATGTACGCAAATCGATGCGACATGAAAATCGAGAAAAGTACAAAGGCCGAGGCACGGAAAACGAGACGGTGCACAAACCGAGATGGCACGTTGCCCGAGGCAGCGCGGGGCTCGAGGCATCCCGCTGCCCAAGGCAATACGTAGATCTAGGTGCACGGAAACCAAGAATGCGTGCAAATCGAGGCACACGCAAACCGAGGCACGCGAAAAACGAGGAAACACGTACACCGAGGTGCACATGTCCAAAAAGGCATAAAAGACGAAGAAGAGCGCACCAAATGAGGGTGCGCTGCCCGAGGCGTCACGCTGCACGAAGCAGCGCACTGCTCGAGGCAACACGCTGCCCGAGGCGTGCCAATCGAGGGGCTCGCTCCCCGAGGAGCTCACAGCCCAAGGAGAGGAGGCGGAGGAACAGGCGGTGGCCGTCGGGGAAGCCCGGCCAGGCGAGGTCGGGGCTCCCGGCGGTGGGAGGACAGAGAGGGGGAGACGGAGGAGCTCACCGGAGGGGGTTGCCGGCGGAGAGGGAGGCGGCCGGAGCTGGGGGCTCGGCCAGGCGAAGGTGGCCGGAGTCCATGGCGGTGGCGGCGATGATGGTGGCGAGGGTGGTGCTGGCAGCAACGAGGGGAGGCGGAGGTGATGGCGACGATGATGGTGGTGGTCGTCGCGGATGCCACGGAGGCGGCGGTGGCCGGCCATGAAGATGGTGGTGGAGGGAAAGCAGTGGTGGTGGCGGTGCTGGAGGGTGATGGCGGCGGTGGTGGAAAATGGTGGTGACAGGGCTGCGGTGGAGATGGGCGGCCGGAGGTCGGGGAGAGGCCGAGAGGGAGAGAGTAGTAAGGGAGAGGGAGATCGGGCCGGGGAGAGGGTGAGGAAGAGAGAGAATCGGACGGAGAGTGAAGAGAGAGAGAGAGAGAGAGAGGAAAAAAAATTGGGGGGGGGGGGGCGTGTTCTCCTGTAAGGAGAAAATAAGGGGGTAGGTGAGAGAGAGGTTTGGTAGGGGTTTGGGTAGGTTAGATTATTAAAATAAATAAATAATAATGATGATGATAGTAACAATAGCAATAATAATAATAATAGCAAAAATAGAAATAGGAATAATCCTGACCAGGAAGTTAACAATGCTATCTCCATAATAAATAAAATTTTAAACAATACGAAATTTTAAAATAACCAAAAATATTAAATACAGTCGGATGCCTATTTTCAAAATAGGGATCTGACATCGGGTCGCACATTTAAGGCCATATGTTAATCCGATGTATGTATCTTGAATGTTTACAAGTTTACCCTCAAGCGTGACCCATATCTCTTTTCATACACTTAGTTGAGTTTCACCATATGAAGTCTTGATCTTCCTTGCGGTGCTACACCGCTATGACATGTTATAAAACCGAGGTTCCACCTATTGTGGTGTCACACCACTGTAGCACGAGGTCACATGTCTTTTTATAGTGTTGTACTACTCAACATGAAGCATTGTGCTCCTTTGTGGTGCTACGTCGGTGTGACATGGCCTAAAGTCGAGGTTTTACATATTTTACCTCATCGTAGTGTCACATCACTGTAGTATGTCATCCCAACCCCTTTGTAGTGATGCCTACAGCTTTCCTTTCTTCAGCATTAGGCAACCCGCCTATACGCGGTGCTATGTCGCTATGACACCGTGTCCTAGTTACTTGTGTCCAAATTGTTCAATTTGTATATCCATGTTACTATATCCTCAAATACATAACCAATTCCTAATTATGTATGAAAATAGAATATAATTCTTAAACATATTCTAAAAATTAACTAAATGAACAAAACTGAATTGAAATTTAAAAAAGAAAGTGAGGATTAGCCTTAATTTTTTTTTTAAAAAAAATATGGTGTGTGTGTCCGTGTCCTTGTCCTTGTCCAACTCAAACATGTCCGTATTAGTATGTGTATGTGCCTATATCAGTGTGCGTGTTTGTGATAGTGTGTGGGTCGTGTCATTGTCAGTATCATGTCAGTGTGTGTGTGTCGTGTCATTTCAGTGTATGTGCTATGAGAGAGAGAGCTTGAGAGAGAGAGAGAGAGAGAGGGTTTATCGAGACGGGGGGGTTAACCAAGGAGGGGGGGGGGGGGGGGGGGGGGGGGGGGGGGTCGACCGGAGGGAAGGAGTGTAACTCCTTATTTTATTTCATTTTATAATTGGAGATTTTACAATTGATTGTCCTTATAAATATAATTCTTAATAAATTTAACTACAACTTATTATTATTATATAAGGTTTAAATTAAATAGAATTTAATATAAAAATAGTTAATTGCTAATAAGTTACTAAATGGAAATGTTGTGATTAAATACAAAATATTATTGGTGAATAATAATTAGTTATTGGTAAATAGTAGTTAGTAATAAATAGGAATTAAAAAGTTAATTAAAATATTGCAAAAAGTTGCATTAAGAGCTTGGAGTGTAAATAAGGATTAGAGGGGGGACTTATGTGCAAATTTTCTTAGTGGGAATTTAAAGCCAAAAATGAATGGCTGGACATAGAATAGAAATTCAATGGTTATGAATGAGAGAGTAAACCATTATTGAGAGAGAGGCAATTTCTCTTCCCATTCAACAACGTTTCTCTTTCCACTCTATTTATAGATCCCATCTCATTCCAAATTCTTCTCATCTCAACGTTAACAGACCCCTGCCCATTCCCTCCTTGTTTTTGAGCAGCCGCACGGTGAACCGACGCGGCGACATCTTCTTTCCCGGTGAGATTTCTAGCCCATGTTATACTTTATTTATACGAGAAACCCTTTAGAAACATCAAATCGAGCTTGGCCAAGTGGCCAGCGGCCCATCTCTTAGTCTTTGTCCCCACGGAGCAGAGTTCGAGCCCCTCTCTTTGCATGTTTTCTAATATATATATATATATATATATATATATATATATATATATATATATATATATATATAATGTCTAGGATGAAATATAGTTGTTGGGTTCTGTTTCTAACACAAACCAAATCTGACCTATTGGTTAGAGCATCTATGTAAGACCCTGCCTAGGAATCCTAATTTTGAGCCCTGGCTCTGTGTTCTTTTGTATATATATATATATATATATATATATATATATATATATATATATATATATATATATATATATATATATATATATATTTTTTTTTTTTTCGTTGGATGCTATACTCGGGATATTAAAATGCGTCGAGGAAAATATAGACGTGGCTCGAGGATTTTCTGGTTGAATGAAGGACGGTCGGACTGTCGAATAGAGATCGCAGCTTGGATGAAAATGAAGTGTTTGGATTTCTTCGACGAAAACCCCAACGTCGACATTCTTGTCTTATGCGAGTGCAACTCCAGCCTCGCACATGCGTCGCGCCGATTAGGGCGATCACTCCGCGTGAGCGCTGGTATGGTGATTCATACAGCGGGGGTGATCGAACTTGCACGGCGTGACAATTTGATTGTTTCGACTTGTGGTTTGACGCGAAGGTGACTTGAGAACGATTTGGTGTGCTTGTCGGTTGAATTTGAGGATTGAGTAGGTCCAATCCGCGTATCGAGAATAAGTTAGTCTAAACTCAAACAAGAGTTCGCCCCGATGAGAATGATTATTCCGCGGGAGCGTTGCATGGTGATTCATGAACCACCGTGGATGATCGGACTCGCGTGAGATTGGGGCGCAACGTATTGTCGAGCTAGACGACCTCGTGATCGAATACACGTATTGGTTAGAATTGGTAAACTGAATGGATTCGAATTCGTTGCGCTGCGCAACGAATGTCTTGATGCGAAATAGGCGATCATGCTCGATGTTTAGAAATCAGAGTGACGCGAGCTTGGGTAGAAAATCCCGTACTATCGACTTTGGTTTGACCCTAGGATTGGGGTCAGTGTTGGCATTATTGTTGGGGAACTATGATTCCAATCCTGACATTGACTTAGCCTCGCAAAGATTGGCCTAGCGGTTAGGCGAAACGCCCCTGTTGTAAGAGTTATCAATCGAAGAGTTGATCTTGAGGATTGGTATGAATGGATAGTATGAATCGCGAATGTAGGAAACCCTGCTCACGAGACTCGACTGACATGCATATATTTCAGGGACGCCTGAGTATGTGCACGATGCGACTCGAGTGAGAATGACAAATTCTCAATCATGCGGCTTGGCTAAATGCATGTATTTTGGGGACGCTTGGAATGCGTGCACGATCCAGCCCAGTGATACGTTGAGTTCTAGCACGACTTGGGGAGTGAACGAGTATCGCGAACGTGAAATCGTGCTAGTAAAAGTTGGTACAACGAATTGAACCGTTGATAGGAAGTTATGCTCGATGATAGTGCAATACGTAGTCTTGAATTGGACGAGAATTTCTTAGACTTGGTCGACCCCGCTAAGAAGAAATCATACTGATTTCATGGACGAGAACGCTTGAAAAGCGAAACCGGTCATCTCGATGACCGAGATAAACGAAAGTGAGTTTGCCTCAGCCTACGACCCTCGCATTTGACGAGTTACAATGTGCCTCGTGTGAATATTTTCGTCCCATGACACAGAGAAATAGCAACCAAGACGAAGAAACACTTGAATTGAATAAGTACAATCAACTATAAAAGGAATGAAAGGCTATTCAATAAAATCGACCAAACGCGTGCGACACGGAACTTAGAAAGATATCAAGTATGGTTCGATACCATCGAACGATAGAGCCGTTCGAAGAAATTGTCTAAGAAACACGACGACACAAGTTAAGGAATGATAGGATGACCTGCACTCAAGAAGTCTCGAGGACGAGACTTATTTTGAGTGGTGTATTATGTAACGACCCGCTCCGCCCTAGCGGAACGCCGATCCAAACGGCAAGTGCAACGACTCAAACGAGCCGTCGACCCGAAGAGTTGCTTCGACCCGATGAAGTATCGATGCGAATCGATGGAAGACTTACATTGGCCCGTCAAAAGATGAATCCAGACTTAGACTATCAAAGGCGCGCTCGGAGTATCGCTTGGCCGATGCGAACATCGCTAAGGTGGGTGGCTCCGATGAACCCGTCTGTGCTTAGCCTAGACACATAACAATGCGGACACATTCACGAGAATCGCTAGGCGATAACAGCTTGCATGCTAATAAATGACTCAACGCACCTAGCTAAGGGAATAATCCCATCTTGCATGCTTGTTTAGAACATGGAAAAGAACTCGACAATTATAGAAACGCTCGCACCGCGCTCTACGCTCGTGCTAAGGCACAAGCTCACGTTTATGTCCCTTTGCGTTCAAACAATGAAACAATGAATGGTTTACAACAATGAAACGGAAAGACTATCAACATAGTCGCTCCGAGTAGAGTTTAGCAACATTGAAAGGCTATGGGACCGATGGGTCGCCAAGGCGACTCCCATACTGGGAGTTGCGTAATGCGTGAATGAATGGATCAACAAATGAACGAACGAATGAATGAATGAATACATGAATGAATCGATGAATCAAATGAACAAGTGAAAGAAAGAAAGAAAAGAAAGAATACGTGAAAGATAAGGCATGGAAGACGCTATCGACAGGTAAAAAAAATATATATATATATATATATATATATATATATATATGTGTGTGTGTGTGTGTGTGTGTGTGTGTGTGTGTGTGTGTGTGTATACTGTTAATAATCCAAAAATTATATTATTTTATACTATGTAAAATTTATGTGAAATGCTAATAAATAGTAATTTTAATTGTAGTATTCATTTATAATTTTTTGCATAATTTTTTATTCATTAAATATATTATGTGCTAATTAAAAACAGTAATTAGAAATTGTGAAAACTGTGTATTTTAATTTTTAATGCATGATTAATATTGTTATTAAATATTGGAAAAATATTGGTAATGAGTGCTTTCATATGTAGTATTTATTTATAAAATTTTCAGCATTAAATATTATTATTTATATTTTCAATTAATTAAAAAACTGAAAGTACTATCTAATGTATTTTATGTATATTGATTTTTAGTAAATATTAAAATGTGTTGTAAAATTAAGTAAAATTCATAATCAAATACTAGATTTTCTGTAGATCATTTTCATATAATTGCATGTTAATTCTATGTTAGTTTTGATATGTTAAAAATTAGTTTCTGTTAATAATTAATTATAAATAATTGTTTTTAAAATAGTTTATGGTTCAAATAATTCTATAAATAGTAATTTATGTCCAAAAATCCTACAAACTTAATACCTTCATTATTTTGCCTAATTTGACCGAAGAAAAATAGTAGCATGATAGTTTGAGACTTCTAACTAAAAGAACATTGTCGGACCCCTTTTTATAAATACTTTATTTATTTAATAGTTAAAATAAAATATTTTTAGTTACTATTAAATTCCTATAAAATATAAGTAATCCTTGTCTTATGATTTTAACTTAGTAAAACCTAATTGTGATGTGTACTAAATTTTGTGTTAGTTTTAATGTTTAATATTAGGACTAGTATGTCATGACGACAAGACCTATATCTAGCACAGCGTGACCCCGTAAATAGAACAATACATAGATAGCACTTAACATTTAAATTAAGAAACATTAATACCTTGTTACAGCTGGGGGACCTTGGACATCAACATTTAACAACAATCATTTCTCGATAAAATAAGCCAAGTACACTACATTTAACAACATTTAACAACTGTCATTTCTTGTTGCAATTACAAATTCTAGTTATCATTTTCTTATTTATATGTCTTTCCATATTTGTCATTTCCATGTTTTAGTAACCGTAAGTTGTAGGGTTGTACTTTGCTCCTTTCTTGATTGGATCGTTACAGGTGAATTGATTGAGGAGGAGTTGCTTTGCAATACATACTATGGACCTGCCGCTGAGACGCTAGCCCACAACCCAAAGGATGTCCCTGTTGGGGAATACCCTATAGCTTAGTACTTAGCTTACATTTCGCTTTTGAACTTGGTTTGTAATAAATAGTTAACGTTCATTTTGCTGAATTTGTTTCCAGTTTACTCTTGCTTTGGGAATGTAACTAAGTGACATCTTTGGACCTATTTCTAGTTTATCTCGATATAGTTGTTGTGATAAATCTGATTCAATACAATTTAAAGATAATTAAAGGTTTAGAACAACTTAATACGCTGTGTCTCATAGTGTAGGCTGGATGTGTCCGCTACGTATCCGAATATTCGGGAGCGAGTTGTGACATGTTTTTAGTGGTGGCCCATGCAGGTTTGCCTAATAACACTTAGGACATAGAGTGTTAATTAGGGGACTTGCTAGATTAAGGAGAATCATCACGGCATTGGGCCGGTAGTATATATACTTAGGATTATTATTTCAGTTATTCTGCCTAGATAGATTACTTAATTGTTTTCTTACATTTCAGAGAATGACTACTTCGCGAGCTTCTGAGGGAGAGGCTTCTTCTGCTCATCCTGGATCACAAGGGGATATATAACTTATTCCACCATCTGGCATCCCTAGTGTTCCTGTTATGCTTCCAGGTACTGACCCTATCATCCAGACTCCCTTGACTCAATCTGTACCTAATCTTCCACCTGCACCAGGCCTTATCCCAGCACAGGCTATCGTCACCTTAGACGGGAACCAGCTTCTTGGTTTATGTCCGGGGTTCCTAGCGACCCACCAGGAGCAGACCGCCCTGCTCAGACAGAGCCTAGAGCGTACAGCTACCCCACCACCACCTAGAGAGCCTCAGTCCCGAATCAGAACCGCGTAAGACTTTATGAAGCTGGATTCGAAGGAGTGTTTATAGGACCTGAAGGCACAATATATGCCGACGACTAGCTAGATGCTGTGGAGAGGAAGCTCAGCGGAGCTAGACTGCCCGACGGCCTCAAAGTTGAGGCAGTAGGATTTGTACTGATAGACCTAGCTGCTACCTGGTTCAAGAATGAACCAACTTTCACCACGGAGGAAGTCACCTGGGAACAGTTCAAGACTCTATTCAAGAGGAAGTTCTTCTTTGCTACGGTTAGGGAGGCGTTGGGACGTTAGTTCCAGAACCTAGAAGAAGGAACCGTTCAGTTGAAAAGTACGCTGCAGTGTTTAGCTATTTGAGCCATTTTGCCCCAGCTTGGTGGCAGACCCTGAGGAGATGACGAGTTGGTTTCGCTACGGACTTGCTCCAGAGATTAGCGTCCTATTGACAGCCAGTGGAGCCACGAGCTACTATTAGAGCCTAGAGTTAGCACAAAGTTTAGAGGCTCGACTGATGGCCTGCAACAAGAGGCCATATGCTGGTACCAGTCACCATGAGGGCCCTCCTAAGTGCCCTGCACAGTCGAGACCACCTGTACATCAGCAGCAGGTGCATCGCCCACCAGCATTTCAGCAGCAGGCATATCGACTACCTCTCAGGGCACCATCATCCCAGCAACAGAGAGCAGCTCCTATTATATGCACTTACTGTAGAAGGCTTGGTCATGAGCATACAGTCCGCTGGAAGAGACTCGAACATTGTCTCGCTTGTGGATCTGTCACACATCAGCTTCAGGAGTGCCCATCAGTCATCATGTGAAGCACTAGAGCATCGCTACCGACTCAGCAGCAGAGGTTCGGACAGCATCATCAGCAGCAGAGAGCGGTTCAAGGGAGAGCCTATGCCATGGCCATTAATGCACAAGAGCCAGTACCGGAGCCAGAGCAGGATCTAGTAGCTGACATCATGATAGGTCTTATTTCATTACATTCTTATCCAGCTACTGCTTTATTTGATTCTAGCGCTTCACATAGTTTTCTATCGCTTGAGTTTGTACATAGACATAACCTTATCACTAAACCTACTAAAGGAATTGGTAGAGTTATGACTGCAGGGGGAGCAATATCCATTAGTGATATGTATAGCTGCCCTTTTATCCTAGTTGGGAGAGAGTTTAGAGCCCAATTTTTTGTAATACCTCTTCCCGGGTGGGATGTTGTACTCGGAATGGCCTGGCTTAGTGACTCACATGCAGTCATAGTTTGTTTCGGGGGCAGTATATTGTTCAGTCCCCCAGGAAAGGAGGAGTTTAGAGTGAGAAGAGCTATGCCAGAGATTATGGGTGAGACCAAATTTACTGCTATAGTTGAAGAGCAAGTACCTCTCCATCCTATCGTCACGAAATTCATGGATGTCTTCCTAAGAGATCTTCCAAGTCTTTCGCCTAACAGGGACGTGGAGTTCTCTATAGATCTGATTCCGGGATCAAGACCGGTATCTCAAAGCTGCTATAGAGTGAACCCCAAGGAATCTAATGAGATGAAGGACCAAATCGATGAGTTGTTGAGCAAGGGTTTCATCAGATTCGGAGCATCGCCATGGGGAGCACCAATTCTTTTTGTGGCCAAGAAGGATGGCACAGCTCGGATGTGCATCGACTATAGGGCCTTGAACAATATTACTATCAAGAACAAATATTCTTTGTCTCGGATAGACTATTTATTTGATCAGTTGAGCAGGGCAAAGGTATCTCGAAGATAGACCTGAGATCTGTATATCACCAGGTGAAGGTGAAGGCTGAAGATCCGAAGACTGTATTCCATACTAAGTTCGGGCAGTATGAGTTCCTAGTTATGCGCTTCAGACTCACAAATGCACCTGCCACCTTCATGGGCCTTATTAACAAGGGTTTCCATGAGTATCTAGATATGTTTGTCGTTGTATTCATTGATGACATACTTATCTATTCGAAGACTCCTGAAGAACATGTTGAGCACCTACGGATAGTATTGGAGATCCTAAAGAAGGAGAAGCTGTACGGCAAGCTATCCAAGTGCGAGTTTTTCTTAGACCAAGTGGAGTTTCTTGGTCATATGGTCACATGAGAAGGTATTGCAGTGGACCCGAAGAAGATTGCAGCAGTCGAGACGTGGACAACTCCAAAGTTAGTTGCAAAGATCAGGAGTTTTCTAGGCTTAGCTGGCTACTACAAAAAGTTCGTGAAGGACTTTGCTAAAGTGGCTGAGTCTATGACCAAGCTAACAAGGAAGAATAAGGAGTACACCTGGACCGAGGAGTGTCAGGCAGCATTCGAGGAGCTGAAGAGAAGACTAATGACCGCACCAGTGTTGGCATTACCTTCGGACAGCGGAGGATTTTCTATCTATAGCGATACCTTAGGAAAGGGGTTGGGATGCGTTCTCCAACAAAATGGAAAAGTAATTGCTTATGCATCTAGCCAATTACGAACTCTGAGAAGAACTACCCTACCTACGACTTGGGACTGGCAGCAGTAATATTCGTTCTAAAGCAATGGAAACACTATTTATACGGAGAGCGTGTGGAAATCTTCACAGACCACAAGTGCTTGAAGTATGTGCTTACCCAAAAAGAGCTGAATATGAGGCAACAGAGATGGCTAGAGTTGATGAAGGATTTTGACATTGACCTCCAGTATCATCCTGGAAAGGCCAATGTTGTTGCGGATACACTTAGAAGATACCCGGTGGCTATGTATCTGACTATGGACAGATATCTCCTTGAAGACTTCTAGAAGCTTGGTGTAGAGATCATTCTACGTAGAGCGGAGATGCAAATAATGAGTTTGCAGATCCAGTCTAGCTTAATGGAGAAGATCAATGAGACTAAATTCCTTGATATTAGGCTTCGTCAACTCAGAGCACAAGCAGATGCATGACTTCTAGATGATTTCAGTATAGCTGACGATGGATCATTGAGGCGTGGCACTAGACTGTGCGTACTGGAAGGTAGTTTGAGAGCAGAGATAATGCAAGAAGCTCATCAGTCGCAGTATTCCATATATCCTGGTGCCAACAAGATGTACAAGGACATACGGGGACACGTCTGGTGGTACGGTATGAAGAGGGATGTTGCCAAATTCGTTTCCCGATGCCTTGTCTGTCAGCCGGTGAAGGCGAAGAGACAGAGGCCAGCTGGACTGCTACACCCTTTAGCCATTCCAGAGTGGAAATGAAAACACATTACGATGGACTTTGTCACGGGACTTCCTCGTTCCCAAGGAGGAAAGGATGCTATCTGGGTTATAGTCGATAGACTGACCAAGTCAGATCATTTTATCCCCTTCAAAGTAGGACTTTCCACTGAGAAGTTGGCGGAGCTGTATATGAGACATATAATGCAAATTCATGGAGTTTCGGTCAGCATAGTGTCTGACAGAGACATCCGATTCACTTTGCACTTTTGGAAGAGCTCGCAAGGAGGACTTGGTACTCAGTTGAAGTTCAGCACTACTTATCATCCTCAGACAGATGGACAATCTGGGAGGACGATATAGACTTTGGAGGACCTGCTGCGGACTTGCGCTTTAGACTTCGGAGGATCATGAAAGGATCGTCTGCACTTGGTAGAGTTCTCATTCAACAACAGCTACCAAGCTAGCATTGGGATAACACCATTCGAGGCGCTTTACGGACATTGATGCAAGACACCACTTTCTTAGGACGATGTTGGAGAGAGAGAGAGTCCTGCTTTGTAGCTCCCCTTCCCAGAAATTTAGAAATATTTTTATTATTATTTATTTTATTTGAATGGTGATTTTTAGATTTTATAAAAATTATTTAGTTTATTATTACGGTAGATGATTTTAGTCATGGTTAGGAATTTGAGTACATGGTGATTAGAAATCATGGCACGGATAGTGCAGTGGCGTGCTTTGACTAGTGTATTAGTCCTGGTAGGGAAGGCCGATGCCATAATGATGTCATAAATAGGAAAACCAAGCCAAGTTGCGACTTAACCTCTATAAATAGTTTAATTATTCATTATTAATATTATTTGACGTTTAAGTGACCCGGTGGTACCAAACTGGTCCGGACTGGATCCGGACCGGACCAAGCCTATGTAGGCATGTAGCGAGACTAAAGACACCCGTGTAAACATAGTTATATATGTGTAAATACTTTGTATATATTTTGGGAAACGCCTAATATTTTCTAAATATAAATTACACGTAGATATTGATAAGATCAGTTGGTATCTTAGAGTATTCATACGATTTTCTGGAGCCCAGTAATGGAAATATATGATATGCCCATCTAGGAACTACTATTGAATTATTTTTACTATTGGAATTTATTATTATCATTTTATTCTTTATCAAAGATATATATGTGTGTGTATATATTTATATAGGCCTAAAATGGATCTAGACTAGAAATGGTATTATGCAGTTTATTTAGATGTAAAGATATATGTGTGTGTGTGTGTGTGTGTGTATATATATATATATATATATATATATATATATATATATATATATATATATATATATATATATATATATATATATAATATGTGTGTATGTGTATGTATAAATGAATATAAATATTATATATGTGTGTATGTGTATGAATATATATATATATATATATATATATATATATATATGTGTGTGTGTGTGTGTGTGTGTGTGTGTGTGTGTGTGTGTGTGTATATATATATATATATATATATATATATATATATATATATATAGGCATTGGTATATATGTATATATATATACCAAGTACTAATAAAAAAAAGAAAAAGAAAAGCAAAGGGAACAGCAGCCCTCCCCCTCATCCCAATGGCCAAGCCCAGGCCGAGCAACCAGACCCAAGCCCGGGCATCCCCACAGTCCCAGCCCGACCTCCCCGACCCTATAGTAACGACTGAACATATATATATATATATATATATATATATATATATATATATATATATATATATATATATATATATATATATATCGAGAGGGTGAGAGTCGAGAGACCCAAACCCTAACTCCCACGCGCCCCTCCCCTGCGCGCGCGTCGCCGCAGGCTAGCCGGGGGTCGGTCGTCGGCCGGCGGCAGGCCGAGAGCAGCCGCAAAGGGGAGACACAGCAGCAACGCCGCGACCTCGGGGAGCCAAGTTCGTGACCATTTTTCCGCCTCCATGGTTCGCCATTTCGCGAACTAGTTGCTCCGGTATGTCGACAAGCTATACGTCTCTAATCCCCTTCAAATATTTTGAATTGTTTTGCATCATATACATCGAAAATTGAGTCCCAAGATTTGAAAACTGTTCAAAAATAGAACAGTTTTATATTTTAAATCCCCATATTGGAAGGGAGATTCAGGACAGAATATTGGAAATTTTGACGATCCATTTGAATAGACCCCTAGACAACCATGTAGGAGATAGAAACCCCATTATTAGTTTTATTTCTGGTAGATTGGATAGTAAGATAAAGTAGGTTGAAAATCGAGGAAAAACAGTTTTCAAAACGTAGGAATTCCTTCGATACGACGTGCATCCCGCCAAACTGGGCAACGTGGTCACGAACCGAAAGCATCGAAAGGTGCGTATCGACTTCGTGGACGTGTGGGCTTTGACGAAATTCAAATTGGTTGTGTGTGCGCGACGAATTTGATGCGTATCCTGTCGAAATTCACCGTATCGGCCTCTGTACAAATTTTCCAATTACTTTGTGCACGTTCGTCAGATCGAGACAAAACTTGCGCCAACGGATCGTATCGTTTTTCTGGTCCTGTATGCCAAGTTTGGTCCAGTTCTGAGACAGTTGATCGGATCACTGTTTTGCGGGCCCCACGATCCGATTCAACGGACGATGTATTGCACGGCCCACCGGAATCCAAAATTGCACATACCGTTGGGTTCGTATCATCAAATCAGATCCATAGGCGTGTAGTTTGACGACTTTAGAGACCATTGACTCTAGCCCGTTTTTCGGTGCAAAGCGGGTCCAACAACGGACACCGTTTTGGTCCAAAATTACCGTTTTGGTCTAAAATTATCGTTTTGCCCCTGTGTCCAGAATTGAACTTAAGGACAGGCAATCCTAGCCAATTTGACTATTCTGAGAATGTTGGCAATGTCTGTTTCAGCTTTCGGAGACAGTTGTGAGATTTGGACTCATTGGCTTACCAGTTGACGGTATATTGTCAGTTCTTTGTGCTACCACCAGACAAGTATTCCTTGTTTATATATATATATATATATATATATATATATATATATATATATATATATATATATATATATATATAGTCCTTGTTTATATATATATATATATATTTTAAAACAACTTTATTGAAAGCAAAGGCAAGCTCATAGAGAGCAGAACAGAGGGCCCTGTGCCAGGGGAACACAAAAAGCTGCACCGGGAAACGCGGAAAGGAAAAGCAACAGAAAACCTAAAATCCGAAATTCAAAATTTCGAATTCGAAAATTCGAAATTTCGAAAAACGAAAAAGACAAAACAACGAAAAACCAAAAACTAAAAAAACAAAACACGAGAAGCCGTGGGCCACGCAGAACGGACAGGGGGACCCGCATCCCGAGGGGGGAAGACAGCACGCGGCCCAACGGGGAACGCGGCCCGGTGGAAGGCCCACTGCCCGATGGGGCCTCGGTACTCCCCCTGCTCGCGCAAGCAGAGGCCGAGGAGGAGAGGGGGGGACGCCACCGCCGGGGGAGAGGGAGGGAAGGCACCGCCAGGAAGAGGGGGGATGACGACGGGGGCGTTGGGGGGACACGTGTCGATCTGGCGCGTGGCCCAAGAGGCCAGCTCCGCGCGCGGAGACCGAAGGAGAGCGCAGATACCAAGGAGGCAAGGGCGGGGCCCGAGGAGGCCGGCGAGGGGGCCCGCGGGGGGGCGCTTCCCCGGCGGGGTGCCGCGGCGACGGCCAGGGACGAGCGCGGCCCACCGCGGCGAAGCGCGACCAGCGCGAGGCCCGAGCGGGAGGCTCGTATCCCGAGAGATCCACGAGGGGGGAGGCGGCGGGGACCACGATCGACTGGCACGACGACACGGCGGTGGCGACAGCACAGCGGGGAGTGCCGCGACGCCGGGGAGGCCGCGGCAGGGGGACGGAGTGCCACGGCGGCTGGGGGGTCCACGTGGGGAGGTGGCGCCACACGCCAAGGCGGGGGAGGGGACCAGAGCTGGGGGAGGCGGGGGCGTCAGCGCAGGGCGAACCGGCGGAGGCGGTGAGCCCCAACGGCGGCTGGGGCCTGAGGCGGGAGGGAAGACGCGCGAGGGGGCCAGGGGAATCCGCTCCGACGGTCGGGGGGGGGGGGGCGCCGAGGGGGCCCAGAGAGCACTAGGCCCGCGATGGGGAGGGTAGCGGCCGCAAGGGCACCACGACTCGGCGGCGGGCAGGGCGACGAGAGAGGGAAGGGATCAGGGGCGGGAGGAAGGACGAAGGCTCCCGTTGCCGCCGAGGGAGAACGCGACGGCAGGCTGGACGTCGGGAGAGGAAAGGGGACCAGCGGCGGGAGGAAACGCTGCGGAGGGATGCGCGGCGAGGGAGAGCCGCTGCGGGAGGAGCCGGCGAGGGAGCAACGTGGGTTGGGAGTACCGGAAGGAATTCCGAGCCCGAGGCAGGAGCAGGCGCTGGGGATGAGAACGAGGCGAGGGGAGGAAACGCTCGGGAAATGGCTGCTACCAGGGCGACGGCCAGGACGGATGGGTCCTGGGTGTCACCCTCATTTCCTGTATTTCTCGTATTTCGTATTTATACTCGTACCTGGATTTTGGCATGTATTTTTATTTTTCTCAACTTGTGAAATTTCGGTATTTCTCGTATTTTGGGTTTTGTCATGGTTCGGTTTTAATTGGTTTGGATTGGGTTGGTTTGATTTGGTTTATTATGCATAGGAACACCTTAACCTACATCCCACCCTCTTTATATTCCCCACCTACCACTCTCTCTCTTCATTACCACCACCATTTATTTCCTTCTTCTTCTTCTTCTCCTTCCTCTACACAACTCTCCCAACCCTAGGCAAGTGCATCTTGCCACTAAATGAGAACCCTCTTTTATTTGTCCCTTTGCTAGATTAGGACATGGTGATCAACATTAGAACTTAGCATTTTGTGATTTGGAGTCTCCATTGCTCTAGATCTAGATTTTCTCTATTTTCGGTTTTGCTTGGTTTTGATCTACTTAAGTTGGATTTTTATGGGTTTTTATGTTTCCATGTGAAAGAGCATTCAATTCCACCCAAATTGGAACTTTGGAAATCCGGATTTGGAGTTCGGATGGCCAAGTTATGATGCTGTGTAGCCTTGAGTTCAACCATGGTGTTCTTGCTGTTTGGAGAAGACAGTGAGCAGTGTGCAGAGATGTTTAGCTTACGCACACTGAGCTGCGCGCGCTCTTTAGCGTGCGTACGCAGACTTGGGTACGCTTTCTGTTGGAAGCGTGTCTCCTCAGCGTGCGTGACTTTTCACCTACGCTGCTCTCTCAGCGTGCGTGACTTTTCACTTACGCTGCTCTCTCAGCGTGCGTGACTTTTCACCTACGCTGCTCTCTCAGCGTGCGTGACTTTTCACCTGCACTGCTCTCTTTAGCGTGCGTGACTTTTCACCTACGCTGCTCTCTCAGCGTGCGTGACTTTTCACCTACGCTGCTCTCTGTAGCGTGCGTGACTTTTCACCTACGCTGCTCTCTCAGCGTGCGTGACTTTTCACCTACGCTGCTCTCTCAGCGTGCGTGACTTTTCACCTACGCTGCTCTCTGTAGCGTGCGTGACTTTTCACCTACGCTGCTCTCTGTAGCGTGCGTGACATTTCACCTACGCAGCTCTCATGCGTGCGTGACTTTCGCAGTACGCTGCTCCCCTGACCCCTTGCTTAACCCATTGGCTTTTGGAGTTTTGGTCTTATTTCTTTAGGCTTGACTTTTCTATAGCCCTGTATATGTTTGGAACGACTATTGTACATGGCATGGTATGACAAGGAACTAGCATAACACGACAGTGACCCGTAGTGGTGCACTCCTGACATGACCAACCTGACATAATAGTGGCCCGTCGTGGCGCACTCCTGACAAGTACCCTGACATGATTTATCTTAATGCTGTTGGGACGGCTAACTTAACTTGACTGGCCTTGACACCGTGGGTGGTTCTTTCTTGCTTGCTTGTTAAATCCACTTGTCCTGTCTTGCATCATGTCTAGGATGGGACTCCTGAGTACCACGGTCAGGAGTACCTACTAAAATGGATTAAGATTAATAACTAGAATAACACAGTAGTCATGAAGAGATGACACAGCTACGGACAATCCCGTTACCTGGGCGCTCTTGGGATCTGTAGCCTGCCGTCGAGTAGGGCACATTTTCAGCACACCGTCGCGTGTTGCACCCTCTAAGTCACCTAAGGGTACATTTGTCCCCCGGGCGATGTACCCATCTGAATTCAACCCCTAATTTTCGACCTGGGTAACCTGGATGGTTTGCAGGACTTGTGGCTGTGGAACAATCTCACTGCATCTTGTTAGTAATTAGGCCTGTGATAACCCTAGTTAGTTAAAGTAGTAAGCCGTAGTATCTGCTTGGCCGTGATTGATTGAATGAGGTATGACCAGTCTAGCCATGTCTTGATTCAGTACAAGATTGCTTCCTGTCTTGATTACTTACATTATTATCTTGCCGATAAATGGTGGGAACCCAAGTTCTGTTCACACTACGCCAAAACATACATTTTTCGACAGACCAAAACTGTCGTAAATCACGATAAACGACAGTTTTGATCTGTCAGAGCATCCGTCGTTACTAGCGCGTCCCAAAATATAAACGACAGTTTTCGACTGTCGTTTCCTAGCTGGAAAAAATGACAGTTATTATCTGTCAAAAAAAAACAACAGACCAAAACTATCAAATAATCTGTGAATTGGTCAGCTATTGTCTTTTTCTTTTCAACGGTCAAGGTCTGTCGTTTTTCTAGAAACAGAATTCAAAAAAAAAAATCTCAATTCATCCATATTAAAATATATAAGCATGTTCATCCTCTATATAAAACTGAAATAAATCTAAAAATAGAATTTCATATAAACATCTACAATCATTAACAATAAAAGAAACTTAATCAAATTATATTAACTAATAAATGTATAGACTTTACATAGCAATATTCCATCAAAATCAAAATGAAACCCCAATGTTGCTAGCTTACAATAACTTAGTTCTTGGAGATCGGAATGCATGGGCATACCTAATCCTTGTCAGCAATGAGAACCTATGATCTACAGGTACATTGAATTGATCAACACACTCCTTCAAAATAATCAAGTCATCTTCCTTATACAGGTGAATCTCAGGAATGTGTATGACACATAAGTTGGAGGATTTGCTTCTCGCTAGATTCCACAGAACTGTGTGAAGCAGACACATTAAATTCAAAATGAAGTGTTGAACCAACTCGATATTGTGATCCATCATATTCATTCTCCACGTCTGCTGGGAACACGGACAATTCTTCATGTTGGTTTCTTTTATTCGCGACCACACATGAATGCAACCCCAAGCCTTCTTCTTTGTTGCCCCAACCTTGTGCTAGAGAGAGAAGATGGTTGTTCATAGAATCACATCCAATTAGCTTCCCACTGACATGCAACTTAGAAGGATTTATTCTGACCAATGCAGACAGAGTCTCCAATGTAGCTATCAGAACCTCGGGATCTGTTGATGCAAGTAGAAGCTTCAAATTCTGAAATAGAATAAACATACAATTGTCAGATGTAAGCTGCAAGCTGAGCACATTTCATGCACTGTTCTCCGAAAAGGAGTTCACGGTCACAATTGCACACACAAGATTAAATCAGTTTTGTTTTTCTTTATTAAGAAATTTCCTCAAATAAACAAAGATGCCACACTTTATTGATGTTCAACATACCTCTAGGCCATTGAATGAACTCTTATTGTGGCAATTTTTCAAAATAATCTGCATCACTCTCAAAATCTGCAGAACAGTGTGTTTGGGAAACAACTCCTCTTCTAAAATAGTATCAGATAGAAGATCTTTTACTGCTAGATATATAAGGTTCCAACTATACTTTCGTTGCCAAACACACAAAAACAACAGCAATAATTCTGTCAGTAGTATTCATTTGCTACAGCCAGAGATGAATTCCTCAAACCAGAGATTCTCTTTTGACCCCAAAATGAGTATGTTGTTTGTCCCAAAATAAACATGTCATTTTTCTTGGAATATACACTTTTCGACAAATTATTCCTTGTATCTGACAATTACTGCTTGTTGTACAAATCCTAAACTTCATAGAAACATCAAACAAAAATCCAACTATGCTACCTACCCATATAAGCCCAAACAAGAGGGGGTCTCAAAATTTCCAGGTACAAGTGGGACGTCTTCTTATGTTCTCACACCTGAATGCTATGTATATTAATGTATACATAAAGCAGAGTGAAGACAAAGGGAAATATAATATATAACCGGGAAAATGGACAAGCTAAAATACTTCTAACCAAATACGTCACCAGAAACGATAGCTAAATCGGAAAGGAGGATCACTTAGCTGAAGTTGTCTTCGTTGGTGTTAAAGCCTTCACAAGTCTCATCGTCGTCGCCTATTTCCATATCCTTGAAAGGAGGATAACTTAGCTGCACAATACGTCACCAGAAACGATAGCTAAATCAGAAAAACTTGCAGATCAGATTTGCCACACTTTTTCAAGAATAATTTCTTTAAATTCTTGAGCTTCACTTTTATTTTCTTATCCTGCAGCTCATTTTTCGTCTTGAAGAATTTGACATGCTCAATGAATCATATCCCTCCTCTAACTCTATTTCAAAAGAAACTCAGTTATCCTTGTGTTTGAATTATATATATATATATATATATATATATATATATATATATATATATATATATCTGTGTGTGTGTGTGTGCTCGCGCAGTAAGGCGTGTGCAAGCAAACCAGCCTAGTGTACATCAGACACACACATGCAAAATAATGACATATTAAGTTACAAGAAAAACCAGCCTAGTGTACATCAAGAAAACTCAGTTATCCTCTTAACTTATTTTGTAGAACTCTGACTTTTAAGAATTAAGATAATTAGTTTAGAGGGCTCATAACTGTCACTAATTACTAATGCAAAATAAAGGCATATTAAGAAAATTGGTAATTAATTTTGTTTTATGTATTTACCTTAGGGTGTGTTTGATTGCAAGGTAGGAAAATACGTGGAAAATAAATTAATTCCATGGAATTATTTTTCTAGGAAAAAAATTCCATGGAATTTTAAAATTTTCCATGGAAAACTTAATTTGGTTGTTTGATTGTCAATATTTTCCACGGAAAATAGTTATTTTCCATGGAAAATGATATTTTCCTATGGGTTAGACAAGTTTCATTTTCCACCATTTTAGAAGAAAATATGGAAAATGATAGTTTTTTGGAAAATAATTCCATGGAAAATAAAAGCTATCAAACACTACAATTGGTGGAAAATTTGTGGTGGAAATATTTTCCATGGAAAAAACGCCCAATCAAACACAACCTTAGTGGATTAAGTGGTTGATGCAATCTATTTCCGGTGCCAGTACCAAGTGTTTGGACATACTGTGTGCATAGAAGGGTAACAGGTAGGTTTTGAACCTCTTGCTTGCAGATTTCACAATTTTTGGTACCTTGATACTAACCATTTGATAATGCACTCTTGATAGGCTAGGGCAAGTTCTCCCTTACAGTTGCATTCCAGTTTCATCATATCACCACCTTCACACAGTTCGACTATACAAATTCTATAGACAACCTCCTCTTCGGGTATATCCTCACCATCGCCATTGCCATCAATGTCTGAAACATAGGACTAGAAAAGCATAGGTTGGTATCTGATACTCCAAGGATGAAAGAACATACCAAGTTTTTTATGGAAATAAGTTCTCGACTTTCAAGTTTATATATGTTAAATATGTCAAGAAAGAAGTATTTACCACTATGATCTGCAATAGATTTTCAACTTGTCATGGCACCACTCATATCCATTACTCACGGAGTTGAAGGAATTACACAAAATGTGTTGTGCAAAGATTCTGTCCTCCTTATACTTCTTATCTTGACATTCAATGGAACTGAAAGTGACCGCAACATATGCTTGGAACCTCTTTCTTCTGCCAAGTAAAGGGAATGAGAGTCTGAAACCTAGTTGGGGTTATTTGCATAAAACACAAACCATAAAGGAACATGTGAAATGCAATCTAAAATTTGTATGAAGAAGTTACATTGAGATCCACCCCAGAATCTAGTACGGAACTAATACCGACCACGGAGTTATCTGTAACAAAATTTGACATTGAAGACACTAACAATGTGTACTTTAATGATCAAGTGCTCGACATATCAAACACATGGATATCACTAATTTATTATTGAAGAGGCATGCTAGTTGTTAGAGCTGATGTAGTTAGGAAAAAAGATGTAGAAGATGATAAACTACATAGAATGTAGTTGACATATTTTCCTCGACCCCTTATTCAAGGCTAAGACAATCAGGCGAAGACCAAGGGGTTCAACATATTGAATACTTAAAAACATTTTAATGAATATACATATTGATTACTTTAAATATTTTAAGGACTGTACATATTGATTACTGGGATCAACTACAAGATGGAAATTCAATGTTAGCAGCTATATATATATATATATATATATATATATATATATATATATATATATATATATATATATATATATATAGAAATTTCAAAGTTTGATAGAGTTAAAGTGACCATGCAAACTATGTGAGGATATACTATCCCATTCCCTATTACCATTGGCTTACATACTTGATCATTGTTGAGTTCCAGCCTATTGATACTTTGGACCTTCGTATACTACTTTTTTTCCACAATCTCCATCCAAACCTTTTGTACTCCTTTAGCCTATACTAGCAAACTTGTATCATAATCTGGTCCTTATGTTGTTCATGTCTTAAAAGAAATTCTACATGATTATGATATAATCTTCAAATTATAAACCATATGCATACCATTTGGAAGCTCTGTGTCCAATAGAATTCCCGTTTCGACGATCCAACAACGAGCTACATTTTCTTTTGTGTATCCACCACCTCCAGTTACCTGCAGTATGAGTGTATGTACTTAAGTACCTAAACCATATAGGGATAGCAGGGACTAGTAGGGTGAATACTGGAGACAGATTATACGAAATTTAGTCTTCGTAAAACATTAAGAAGAAATGGAGTGATCTACATCGATACTCAAAAGATAACAAGAGTGAATGTTTTCACTATCTAAGGTTGGTCATTCGTCAAGATGGAGAGATTGAGAAGGATCTTGCCAAAGAAACAAAGAAGGATGGTTGAAGCAGAGAACTTCTAGAGCGCATTGCACCTAGTAGATATGTTTCAACAACCTTGGCAATGATCTACATGATTGAAGACAATATAAAGAAACTTGCATCTTCGACTTCGTTTAATTCACCACCATCTAGCACGCAGCATTCAAATGGGAAATAACAACTTAGGCTGTGTTTGGTTGGGCTTTTTTTTCCATGGAAAATATTTCCATCACAAATTTTCCACCAATTGTAGTGTTTGATAGCATATATTTTCCATGGAATTATTTTCCAAAAAACTATCATTTTCCATATTTTCATCTAAAATAGTGGAAAATGAAACTTGTCCAATCCATAGGAAAATATCATTTTCCATGGAAAATAACTATTTTCCGTAGAAAATAATGGCAATCAAACACCCAAATTAAGTTTTCCATAAAAATTTTTAAAATTCCATGGAATTATTTTCCTAGGAAAATAATTCCATGGAATTAATTTCTCTTCCACATATTTTCCACCTTGCAATCAAACGCACCCTTATTGTTTTATAAAGTCGAGTAAAACTAGCATCATCCATTCCATCCTTGAGTGGGACATTAATGGCTACCCTTCTCTTTTGCTATGTTCTTCAAAAGAGAGCCAACCTTATTAATATCATTCACACACTTACATATTCAAATTTTATAGACTAAGAAAAATGCTAAGACCTTCCTTGATGAAACAAGAAAAAAAATGAAGAAATTATTTTTGACACTCTACTTAAATACTTCTATGTTAATTGCACGAAGTAGAACTGTTCATATACTAAGCATGATTAGCTAAGTCAGCTATATACCATTATACATCGTTTCAAGGTAGAATGGCAAATGCTACTCTCCTACAGCCGATGAATCAAGTGCATGTAAAGATTGTATTGTTCTTAGTGTTTGTCAGTGCCATATTACAACAAGTTGTATACAAATTTATCCTATGATGTTTGCCAACCAGAAAATCATTCCTTTAGTTTGAAAAAACTGCAACCTGAATAACTAGGCCCATCAATCCGCTGTTCTAGCAGAACCTAAGTTCACCTGAAAATAAGTAAGCACTTCCTACAACCTATTATTACATGTATTTAACAACAAGGGAGTACATGCACAGATGCCTGTATGCACATAGTATTGATGAAATTGACTGTAAGCCAAATAATGGAACACCAGAAACACCATTTCGTGGAAACATTATAATCTGAATAGCTAGGCCCAGTACAAAATCAATCAGTTAGTTCTAGCAGAATCTATGTTCACTTGAAAATAAGTAAGCAATCCATACAACATATAATTATATATGTAGATAACAATAAGGGAGTAAATGCATAGCTCCGAGTACCACATGCATGAAGTATTAACGGAATTGGTTGTAAGCCAAGTAATGGAATACAAGAAACATCATTTCCTCCCATGCTGGGAAAAATTATCATCTTAATAACTATGATATTGATCAAATTGGCTATAACTTTTAAGACTGTAAATTGATTGCATGCAATTAATGAGGTGATGATCTTGTTAATTAGCTAGGAAAGCACATTGCACAAATGGATTAAGATAAAATAACAAATTGCTAATAAGCATATGGGAAAGGCAATATAATCTGCAATCCAAACTAGCATAGTATCACTAGAAGACTAGAAGTTTTGCACCCACCTTTATGTACATCTATATTTATTACATATGTCTACATGTGTCCTGAGCATGTGTTTATCCTTGCTGGGGTTGCTATTACTTTTGAACTAACTAAGTCAGCTCTTGTATCAATACCTCATTTCCTTACTTTCATCTATTATAAAGGAACAATTCACTCTTTCTAAACAAAACTCCCATATGTCAACAAGGAAAAAATGCACAAGTGAATCATTAGGGAACTAGAAATAGCCAAATTAGAGACTGCTACTACTCTCAAAATCAAAATGATCTTCAGTAACATGCACATATATGAAGGTAGCCAAATTAGAGAGAGATAATATCATCAAAATAAAATTTTCTTCAGTAACATGCACATATGTGTCATTCACGAACACTTTGCACATTAATTGTTTGTTTTAATGTAGTTGTAGGCATGGATGATGCAAAGGAGAAGAGGATGTAAACTGAATTGGAGAAGAAAACAATTATTTAATGTACTGTAGTTTTTTGTGCGATCTGAGGCTAGATACCTCATACATTTAAAGTAATATTTTTAAGATCTAAAGGGCCTTTGTGGAGACTTAATTGCATTTAGAAAATTTAGAGTTCAATCTAAAAGATCCTTTTGTAAAATTTCATTAAGTCATTCAATAGAAATAAGGGTTTCTTATCCCCATGATATATATCGAATTAGTTTGAAACTAAATGAGAATATGGAATCGTGCCTAGAAGGAATTCACCATTAACTTCCATTAATTGTTCCGGCTGTGCATCATCCACCGACAGATCAATTCTGTTTTTGTTTTTTCCTCATCACAGATTGCTTTCAATTTATGAATATCAATGAATGCAGGGAACACACAACACAAACATTGGTAGACATGCCAATATGTTATTGTGTGATTCCAATGCTAGTGTTGTTGATATTACTTAGAAGTTCAGTTTTCTTTTACCATATTGCTCTTACAGCTGTATACTTCCAGTTATAGTGCTATGTTTTAAATGTCTCTGCTTCCAGTTATAGTATCCTAAAAGGATGAAGGAATATTATTGGCTGGGTCTTATGTTCTTGATATGTTGTGCTTCCATCGGAGAAGCAGAGTATCTGAAATACAAAGATTTGAAGCAGCCGTTAAATGGTCGGATCCAGGATATGATGGCGAGGATGACCCTTGCTGAAAAAATTGGTCATACGACTCAGATCGACCGTTCCGTCGCGGCCCTGGAAGTAACGAAGGACTACTTCATAGGTGTGTATGTAACTACCGATGAGTTAGTAAATAGTATAAGGTGAATAGTTGATACGTGTCTCCTTTTTCTGTTTCAATCTATTTATGTTCAACTAAAATCGTTGGATGTATTATTATATACAAGTTTCTGATGAATGAAAAGTTTTTTTTCATGATTTTTCCACCTATATTAAAGTCCTTAAATAGTTTGAATCTTAGCATAGCGTGTTCGTGATCTTTACTTGAACATGTAACCAAGGTTTACTATTTACTTTACTGATGGATATGATAAAATATTAATATATTTCTTTGACACATGTATGGGATTGACTTATATCAATACATATTTTTGAAATAACATCTATTGGGCCATAGGCCCAATTCAATATAGATAACTCATTACCATATGGTGCTTGCATGTCGAACTTTAGTTGAATGCCCTTTGGAGTATGTTGAACGCTATGCAATTACATTATTTCTTGACATCTATGTTCTGGTAGTATATGTTTACCTTGACTAGAGATATGAAAAGACTATCATCCTCAAGGTCTCAAAAGTTGGAAACAAAAGATTCACCTTAGTTTCTGAAGATCACAGAAACAATTGTACACTCTTCTTTTAACAAAATCACTTATTTACGAATTTTGGGAGCCTTATAACTTTTAGTTGGTTTTCCCCAGACTGAGTAGATTTGAAGTCGATAGGGACTATGTAACTGGTTTCCACAAGCGGAAGGAGAAGAGAAAAGAATCCAATAAGCAACTAGACGAGAAAATGGAACTAATGCGCATCGAGGAACGTAAAAAGGTAATTCTCCTAAGATGATCTTAAAATGTAAAGGCATGCTTGATGATCAACAAATATTTTCATACATAATATAATTGTTCTTTTAATTTATCTACTAGTGTATCTAAAGTTCAGCTCTAAAGGTTAGGGATTCCTTAATAATATTTCTTCTTCTTATGCTAAAATTAGAACTTATCTGCTTCAATTCTCTATTTTGATGGTGTTGTGTGATGAAGGTCCCATGTCATTGTCTATAACTTCAGGCAGCATCTCTGGTCCGTCTAGGTCGACATTGTGTGCTATTTTGTGGTCAGATGATGCAATTGAAGTTTCAAGGTAAAATGACATTTCAACGCTTCTTAAGTACCCAAAGAGGGATTTTAATACACGACAATCCTTAGTTTTTGATATTCTTTGTTGCTTTGGTACTTGAGAAAATAATTCTCTTTTGGATGCTTCATTGCTGACATAGGTTTAAGAAATTCTCAATGTGGTGTAAGTATAGTAAAGCCATATCCTGGAAACTATAGTATTCTCATCTGGGCTATCACCATGAGTGTCTGCATGAGCCCTCTGATTGTGCCCGACTCAATAACGTCTCAAAGATCTCCCAACATGACCAATATCCCAAGAAAAAGATAGTAAAATTGGAATGGATCATAGGCTGCTTCTATATCTTCTTTGCAGTCACCTTACTGTTTGGCACAATAGTTTCGCACGTATGTAATCTTAGATCTTCCTTGGGTTATGAACCTGTCACAGAAATGTTTTTCCAAATGTAGTTATTGATCTCACATAATTATACATGTACTTTGATGCCAATGATTCTAGTTTTGTATGAAATGCATTATCAATGTGCTTTTCCAGAGCTTCCTTCTCTCTGCCACCATTTTTATTTGGTGCATCCTATTTTTGTTCTGAATATATTATAAATGTTCTTTTCCAGGGCATCCTTCTTTCTGTCGGCATATTCATATTCACTACATCATTCAAAGGGCTTGGTGCTATAATATCTGTAAAGCCTTTAGATGACTTAGGCTACAAAGGATGGGATGGAGATAAAAAAACTTCTACTCTCGATATGCTTTATTGAAGATATTTAGTAGTACACTACTGACTCCTGGTTGATGGTTCTGATAGAATTATCACGGAATGCTCATGGTCATGAATTTTCGTTCAGGCGACCTTTATACACTCATTTGTTGTGGCAACTCTTATATACTTTCTACCAGTATTGATAAAAAAAACTACAAGTAGTTCATCTATTTTCTTCTATAAATATGAGCTACTCGTGTGGTAGCTTCTTTACTCTCCTACCGACTTGATACGATATCAAACCATATATTTCAAGGAGAGGAGAAGATATTCCATTTGCCAGTGCAAGATTTGAATCAGACAATAAACTATTGTATAGTCCATACAGAAATTAGACTAATATAAATGACATTTAGTATCGGCTGTTTTTAGGTTCCAACAAATAAGAACTGAGAAAAGAAAAAAAAAAAGACATGAATAGACATCATAAAATAAACATTTGAATAACTTAAGTCATCATCAGCCAATATTAAAACCAAAAATGTTATTAACATACCTGCTAGTTCTCACCCGAGAACCAGTCAGATGGTTGGTGAAGACGATGGTTTATTTTGAGAGGGAACAAAAATATAAGAAAGAAAAACTGTGTTTGACAATCATTGTCCGTGATATCAACACTGTGCTCATTTCCTGCAAGATCAAAAAAATTTCTCATTATTATTTCATCAAACACCAAGTAGTCACTAATTTTATTTCCAGTTCTATATACCTCTGATTTGTTGTTTAGGATTATGGTTTGGATCGAGAAAGAAAGAGAGAGAATAAACCCTAGAAAAGATTAAATGACTCCTCCTTCCCTGCCCCATTGTCCAACCAAAGTCTAGATCGTCCTTCCCATCCTCCGCCTTGGGACCGTCCTTCCCGTCCTCTGCCCCCGCGAAGTTGTGAAAGAGCATGGTAGCGGAGGAGGGTGCAAAGGGGGACGAACGACTGCGACACGGTGGATTGAGAAAAATGCCTTCGGGTTCCAGACGGGGAGGAGGGGAATGGGTTCTGAGAGAAGTTTTAAGAAAAGAGATGAAAATTGGAGAAGAATGAAGTTTTGAGACGTAGAAATTTTAAGAAGTTTCCAGCTTGGGGTGTGGGAGGGACGCGGGATTTTGTAAAAATTAGGGAACCAAAATTTTCGAAGGATAAGGGAGCCAAAAAAAATTACCAAAATTCTGATGTTAAACAAGGGTTTAAATCTGTCAAAACCAAATATACTCTTGTGGGTGAAATATATTTTGATGTTAAACAACGGTTTCAATCCGTCGAAAATGTAATGACAATTTTAATACGTCGTAGTTGGACAACTCTAACTGTCGCAAATCGTCCATTTTGGTGTAGTATCAGATGAAGGGTTACAACCCCGGTCCTTGTTTGGTTTACGGGTTGTAACCTGGCTATCGGAATAGTTCCATGGTTATCTCGTCGTATATCACCCTGACATATTTTTTTTGTAAATTCTAGTTTTAATATTATATTTTTCTTGTGCTGGTTGCTGGCTTTTGTTCTTATTTCGTGGCCCCCCTTGTGGCACTTGCTCTTTCTGGGGTTGACCCAGCTGGTTTTGTGTGGCCAGATTTCGGAGCAGCTCCCGAGGATCTACCAAGCTTCCAGCCCGATGGTGGCGACTAGAAGGAACCCGGGCTACGAGTGGGTTTTCTATTTTGTTTCGCTCACTCTATTGTAAAACTATTCTTTTGAGGCGTTTAGCCGACGAGCACCTGTTAGCTCGATGCACTTTACTTACTGTCTGCCTACGGGCTGTAAACATGATTAACAAATCCTAGGGTTGATCATGTACGACTAAACTCTTGCTAGTCCTAACATTTTGTAATGACTAGCTTCATGATCTGCTGAATATGTGATATTTGGGACGCCTTATTATTGTATATTTAATGATCATATATCTTGCGACCTTACTTACTTGCTTGTGATTGAGACATTAGGCTTGTTCATGACCATAAGAGACTGTTGGCTTGTAGTAAACCCTCATATTTCTAGACAGCCGTGACCGTATATCGAGGTGGTTTCCATTTCAATATACGTAGCTGGCTGTGTCTGCCCCCCGCTCTCCAGTATTCTGGTTCTGGGGCGTGACACTGGGACAGAGGAGGAGGCGCCAGGGCCGATGGGGCGGAAGGATCTGAACCCGGCATGACGAAGGTGGGAACCACGGCCTCGGGGGGGGGGGGGACGACGCGACGACAGGGGCGCCGGCCTGGCCGGGACTCGGTAGCACCGCACTCGAGACGCCCAGAGGAACCGGCGGGGGACCTAGGAGAGAAGGCTCCGGGGGCTGCCGAGGACGCCGAGAACGGCGGGGTCTTCGACGCCGGGGGAGGCATCTGCGCTGAGGAGGAGGGGGAGGGAGGAAGGCGCCGCCGCACAATGTCACGACGCGCACCCGTTTTTTTTTATTTTTTTTAAACGGATACAAAACGTGTCCAAGCCAAGCCTACGCCGCAGTGTCGACGGTAGAACGCTGTCACGGCCATGAAGATCAAAATCACAAATAATGTTCATTCACATAATTAATTTAACGTACAATGATCACAAGTTTTACATTTGTAGAAAAATATAAACTTGTACAAATAAATGAATGACTACAACTCAACTATCTATCTAGTCTCTAGGCTTTGTCTGCAAGTATTCCTGTCACTCCCCAAGCTAAGTGAATCTACGGCTAACCTGAAAATGTTGGTTTCCAGTCAGGAATGGAACGAGCACAATTCACCGAATGCAATTTCAAATAAAGAAAATGACAATAAAACAAGGTTAGACATCAATCATGAGTTTTGGAAATAAACAGTAAATACGGAAAACCAATAATAAATAGACACAAAATACTTTTCCCAACTGTTAGAAGTACCTTTGATATGTGATCGGTCTGGGGTACTACACCGCACGGTCTACGATGTCTACTTGCATGAAAATAAGCATTGTCTACAATGTCTACTTGCAGAAAATAAGCACTGTCTACGATGTCTACTTGCAGAAAATAAGCACTGTCTACAATGTCTACTGCAGAAAATAAGCACTGTCTACGATGTCTACTGCATGAAAATAAGTACTGTCTACAATGTCTACTGCATAAAATAAGCACTGTCTACAATGTCTACTGCAGAAAATAAGCACTGTCTATGGTCGGATCACACATCCTTGGTACTTCTCAATCCCGACTCAACAATTTATAATAGAGTATAAAATCACATAACCACTGACTAATCAATGAAATATAGTAAAGATCAATATTGAAATGCAGACAATAAACTGTACTCGCCTGTGGTCCTCTGCTGGTGAAACCGACAGTCTGAACTACTCAATGTGCCACAATAGTCAAAATCCGTACAACAGTCCCCGAAAGCTGAAATAAATATTATCAATGTTCTCAGAATAGTCAAAATAGCTAGAATTGCCTGTCCTTAAGTCCAATTCTGGACACAGGGGAAAAACGGTAATTTCGGCCAAAAACGATGTCCGCCGTTGGACCCATTTTGCACCGAAAAGCGTGCCAGAGTCAACGGTCTCTAAAGTCATCAAACTATATGTCTACGGATCCAGTTTTTCGATACGAACCCAACCGTATGTCCAGAGTTCGATTCCGGCGGGCCGTGCACAAAATTATCCGTTGAGTCGGACTGTGGGGCCCGCGAAACGGTAATTTTATCAATAGTCTCAGAATCGGACCAAACTTGGCATACAGGACCAGAAAAATGATACGGTCCTGTTGGCGCAAGTTTCGTCTCGATCTGACGAACGTGCACAAAGTAATTGAGAAATTTGCAACGTGCACGATACGGTAAATTTTGACGGATACGCATCAAATTCGTCGCGCACACGCGACCAATTTGAATTCCGCCAAAGCCCACACGACCACGAAGCCGTTATGCAGCTTTCGATGCTTTCGGTTCGCGACCACGTCGTCCGGATTGGCGTGACGCACGTCGTGTGGAGCGATTTTATTATTTTTGAAACATGTTTTTCTCTAATTTTGGGATTCGATTTCTCGACCTCTTGTCGATGATTTTCAAATCCACGAAAAGGGTTATAAAGCCCTATATGTAGTCTAGGACTGCCTTCAAAAGGATTTTCTAATATGATATTGGATCGATCAGAATCGATCGTCAAGTGTGGGTGATTGGACTGTCTTAGGCTCTGTTTTGAGCAGGATTTTTCGCAATGTTTGCGATGATTTCCTCGGCAATCCAGTTTATTTAAAATAAAACTAGGTGAAGGAAGTCGAAGGTGTATAGATCGGGGTCTTACCTGAGAAGATGGCTCGTACAAAGATCAAGCGTGGTGGGCGAACGACTGTCATGAAGTTGGGATCGGGGGCAGTGCTGTCACTGTTGGTGTCATCTCCGTTCTTCGCGCACGGCCTCCTGCGGTGGTTTCCGATGACCTCCGGCGGGGACAGTCGACCGGGAGGACCCGCAGGGCGGCGCTGGGGGTCTTGGGTTGAACGAAAATAGTTAGGGTTAGGATTTTCTCTCCTCTCGATACCTCTCTCGTTCTCTATAAATACGCGCGGCAGGCTCGGTTGTGAACAGAGGAATGGTCGGGGCCTGTGGGAATTGGTGGGTTGAGCCCCTGTGGGCTAAGGGGGAGAATGGTTTAGCTATACAAATGGGTGCTGACCTGGGCTGGGCTGGGTTGAGCAGGCCGTTGGCTGCTGCCAAGTTTTACATATAAAAACTCATACATATACCTATATATATATGTAAATATTTATACATATATGTATATACATACAAATATATTTATATA
The DNA here is from genome assembly GCA_029216955.1 of Iris pallida. Lineage (NCBI taxonomy): Eukaryota > Viridiplantae > Streptophyta > Magnoliopsida > Asparagales > Iridaceae > Iris > Iris pallida. Next base: position 10,802,989 of record JANAVB010006993.1, on the reverse strand, counting down.
TATACGCAAACACACATATTCCTATATATTATACATACACACATATATATAATATATTTATATATACAAATATACATATATAATATACCTTTGTATATACACAACCCCATATATATAATCTATATATTTATATATACGTACACGTACCCATTTATAATATTATATATTAATAATTCCTATACACAATTATATCGTATATTAGTATATATATATTCTTATTAATACAAGCTACAATAATATAATTTATATATATAATGATATATACTTATATATCATAAATACAAACACGTATAATCGATATTTGAAATTCGATCATTAATTTTATATACCAAAAATTCACAAATAAAATACATTGATATTTTATATATAAATAAAAGCCTAATTTCCATATACCGTAAATACACTTCTATATTCATATATAACCTAGATAATTTCCATAAACTCCAACATATTTGTTAAGGAGAAATATTTACTATATTATTAAATAAAATATTATTTCTAATAACAAGCACATATAATATATTATATATATAGCAATTGTTCCTAGAATTGTCTCCAAAATTACCAAGGTAAAATACCAATACAATATGCGTCTACACTAGCGTTTTTGGTCACACTGCAACACCTCATGGGCTTTGGGCTTGGTTCGGACTAGTTTGATATAACCGAATTTTCTAAAAGTCAAGATATTAATAAATGACTAATTAATCATTTATAGGGATTAACTCGCAACTTATCCTGGTTTTCCTAGTTAGGACGTCACTATGGCTCGACATTCTCCTACCATGGCTAAACACTAGTCAAAGCACGCTACTGCACTACCCGTGCCATGATTCCTAGTCGTCTGGTACTTCAAAACTCAACCATGGCTAAAATCATATACCATAATAATAACTAAATAATTAATTCTAAAATTCTAAAAATCACAATTTAAATCAAATAAATAAAATGAAAAAATACTTCAAAATTCCGGGAAGGGGAGCTACAAATCTATCCACCTTAAAAAAATTTCGTCCTCGAAATTCCAATTTCTAATTATTCCTAAAATTCAAAAGGAAGTCTAATATTATCTAATTCTCCTTAAATTTAACTCCTCAAAAATAGTTTATATCATCCTCCTAGCCATCTTGTAATTTCGAAACTGCGAAGACTTCTACCCACCTTTGGTCACACTACTCCCTCCACTTTCATGCCGCTAAACTTTATAATCTTCCAACTATTTGCTAAAATAAATTTTTACCCATAGATATTCTACTTTATATGGCACCTGTAAACCTCTCCTATCTCTCGAGCAGTCCAAAGTTTAACCAGCAACAACTTACACAGGTAGTTAGATATATTGGTAAATTCTAATAGGCATGACCATGCGTCGCTCTGAAATAGGAAGGACGGGGAGATAAATATGAATAATCGAAGGCAATTATGAGTTTCACGAACGGTAGAGGGTATCTAATGATGCAGATAGGATGAAAGCCTACGAACCATTGACTTATTTGCTAGAGTAGGCTACTCTAGTCCAATCATCGCTAAGTCAAAGAACCCTTCGTTTCTTAGAGAGCCTGCAATCCATGCAATACAAAAATTTTGTTCTTGAAGTTCTAAACAAGATTCCAAAATAGAACAGAAATTGAAAAATCAAAATTGTGATCTTTCCCGTGGCTATTTAAACACAAACAAGGGATATAAATGCAATACAAGATCGTATCATGACTCCCAGGTAGATGGAATATTGGTTACGAATGACTTCACAATCTAAGAGGGGAGACTACATAATATGTATAGGGACCTATTTCAATAGTTCGGTTTTATAATCTAAATGTAGTGGTATGCATGGGGGGTTTTTACCGGGTCCCAATGGGTTCCTGATTGGACGTCAATCGTTGGTAAGATGAACCTCGGATTTTAGTCTCTATTGACTGGTCTAGTTTCCAATGGTAACTATTACTGCTAGGTTAGGATAACCTAGAATAGGTTTTCACCCAAGTGGTTGAGCTATTTATCAGGCAGGTTGGTTAGCTCGGTCCCTAAAGCCCAAATGCGTCTTCCGTGACTTCTGTGTTTAAGTGGCACGAGAAGACACCATTGAGTGGCACACTAGTGACATGTGCGCAGTGGGCTCGAGTCGATCACGACCATATATTGGGTTGAAGGCTTCGAGTCGAAGTTGAGTCCCTAATCATAATCGAGAAGTTTACAGGTACCATGGTAAGGGTTATAGTTAGTCCTTCTACCTGAAAGTCGTACCATAACAATAGAGTACAAGGGGACGGGTTTGAGTGGGACATGATATACCTAGATGAAGGTGGACTCGTCTAGATCTTACATATGAATTTTGTTGGAAGGTAACAGCGGGTCTTGTTCTCCGAATACTAATGGCATGACAGGGGTCACAAAATGATCTAAATGGGAAGTGGGAGTCCATGAGACACTAATTGTCATCCTAGAGGAATCATTCTAATCAATCGATAACCCTTGTATATCCCAAAATTTTAGAAGGCTTACAGTCTACCCGCCTTAGAAGCTAGGATATGGTTTTAGGAGTGGTGAGTTTTTAGAAGGATTCCAACGTCCAGATATTTACCTCGACTCTTGTCAATAAAAAAATAAATAAGGTACGATGTATCGAAATACGGTAGATGTAAGCCAAGTCAAGAGTCGTTCCTCAATAAATGGAAAACGAGTGCGTGTGCAATGACACATGGTTGATAAATAGGATGATCTACTCGTCCATAGTGTAAAAGAGTTATCGACGGGGTAACCAACTCCAAGGCACAACATAAGAAAATATTTCTAACAATTGAGTCAAGAAATTCTATTGGTGTCAAACCTGCCAGACTATGGTCACAAGGGTTGTAGTGATCAGGTATTGCTGTTGACAACTGGTAGATCATAATATTACAGGGTATTTAAGCTATGGTATTTGCTAAGCTAGTGACTGTGGTGTTCCAATACTAGTTAGGTCTTAATAATAGAACTTACATAACTAGAGCAATATTTGTTGGAAACCAATCTTGAGATGAGTGTCACGATAAATGATTACCCTATTGTCCACTCATCTCAGGTCTAACTGTGGCTTCGGTCGAGGAAGGGTTGGTTCAAGGCTTAAGGGTTGCTAGTTAAGACAAGCTTCCAGCAAATAATTAGAGACTCGCAACCTTTGGTCTCTAAAGAATAGGTAGTCTCCTAGGTAGGTATTTCGACTAAGGGTAAAACCCTAATCATTCACAAATTCGAATGGCTAGAAGGTCTCAATAGTGGTTTGAGGGTCGAGAGGAGAACGAGTAACTCAGTCATATGACTAGCCGATGGTAGCTACACTTGTGTATACCACTACCATAGCCATGGGGATATGCGGTATCTCTCTACCAATTACGAGCTTCTGCCTTTCCGAACCAGTGAAAGACAAAAACAATAAAGAGTTCAAGAAAGATGTTACTGAATACAATCACGTGATTCAAGGGCGAACGTATAATTCAAGAGGAATTGTCAAAGCAGTCGCGGATGAGATCCTAGATACCTATATATCTCCATCCACGTAGTGTAATTAAACGAAGAGCGAACCAAATGCATCATGGTTGATCAGACCATAATACACTGATTCTGATTAGACAATAAGTTAGCAGGCGTCCCCACTAAACATATGCCTCGAATCAAGCTCGAGAACAGAGTGAGCTTGCAAAACTAGGCTGTGATAGCAACATTGGTCAAAATAGTCAAATTACAGGTATACAAGATTTTTGAAAGAAGGCACAAGTAGTACGAGTTTTGAGGGAATCAAACTTCACCTGGTGTTCTTGCTTATACAGTCTTCCTACTATCTTCTGATCCACAAGGACTTGGTCGACTAATGGGTTATGGACATTCTAAATTCCTATATTCTAGGTAAACCTATTAGTGTCAGTCGATATCCTCGTCAATAGGTCACAAGGACCACGGAATGCTAGATCGGGAGACGTGCTATCCAACTTACAAACCTCCACCAATATTGGCTTCGGATCTTATGGAACACAAAGGGCACTGTCCTATCCTCTATAGTATCCTTAACTTGTAATCACGTCTGAAATCATTTCACCGAGGACTACGCCTCGCCCGTAAAATCGGACTGTGGTAAACCCTTGGTTTCGTGATTCAGATGTGACATGCTATCCGATACCTTACTTTATATTGACACCAGTGTGACTATGGTCAAAGAGGACCACTAGCCATAGTCTTAATAACATTCTATAACCTATATTTCTTAAACAAAATCCAACTCTATGGGTCGTGTCTCGCCAGTGCGCTGCTGGCTGTAGTGAATCCATAGTCTCTAAAATTCAAATAAACTGGCGGCAGTGCGCTGCTGTCCTGCCATTATGAGTTAACTAGTATTCTTTTAACTATATCTGTAAATCTTCAGGGGCTTCTATAGATTCAAACAAGTTGACTATGAAATAAAGCGTAAACATTTGTCCTATCAGTCACAACCTTAAAATAAAGGATTGAACAGGGAGAAATAACTGAGATACAAAGAAATACATACATTCTAACTCTTCCTATGTGTATTCAAGCCTCTGATGGACAAACTTGAATCGAAACAATCTCGAGGTCAGTATATGGATAACAAAAATTAGAACTTTATAAAATAACGATTCTTAGGGCAACTAGCAATTATATGGATAATTCGGCTAGGATATGGGGGTGATATCTAAGGGGCAAAGAGAATGGATTGGACAATTCATCAAGGTTAGATCATTACTCTAGGAAACTCTGTCTCACCAAGTGAATAATCTATCCATATTGGATCATATCGTCCTATCAAGAGGTAATAGTATAACTATGGGGGTTTGACAAGGTATCAAAATTTATAACCCTCCTCATCCTAAATTACATGGCCTAGACTACCCATCGGTAAGTTTACATAAGGGACTCATAGTCCTAGTCATTCACTTAAATTAAATTAATCTTAATTCGTGAATAAGCATTTCCTTGCCGCAGGCTCGCAATAGTACAACTAACTTTAAGTACTATCACGAGTTCGCATGATTTGCGAAGACGTGACCTGCATGGGCCACCACAAAAACTTGTCACGACCCGCACCCCTTTTTTTTTTAAACGGATACAAGACTGTGTCCAAGCCAGCCTACGCCGCAGTGTCGGCGGTAGAACGCTGTCACGGCCATGAAGATCAAAATCACAAATAATGTTCATTCACATAATTAATTTAACTTACAATGATCACAAGTTTTATATTTGTAGAAAAATATAAACTTGTACAAATAAATGAATGACTACAACTCAACTATCTATCTAGTCTCTAGGCTTTGTCTGCAAGTATTCCCGTCACTCCCCAAGCTAAGTGAATCCACGGCTAACCTGAAAATGTTGGTTTCCAGTCAGTAATGGAACGAGCACAATTCACCGAATGCAATTTCAAATAAAGAAAATGACTATAAAACAAGGTTAGACATCAATCATGAGTTTTGGAAATAAACAGTAAATACAGAAAACCAATAATAAATAGACACAAAATACTTTTCCCAACTGTTAGAAGTACCTTTGATATGTGATCGGTCTGGGGTACTACACCGCACGGATCTACGATGTCTACTTGCATGAAAATAAGCACTGTCTACAATGTCTACTTGCAGAAAATAAGCACTGTCTACGATGTCTACTTGTAGAAAATAAGCACTGTCTACAATGTCTACTGCAGAAAATTAGCACTGTCTACGATGTCTACTGCATAAAATAAGCACTGTCTACAATGTCTACTGCAGAAAATAAGCACTGTCTACAATGTCTACTGCAGAAAATAAGCACTGTCTATGGTCGGATCACACATCCTTGGTACTTCTCAATCCGACTCAACAATTTATAATAGAGTATAAAATCACATAACCACTGACTAATCAATGAAATATAGTAAAGATCAATATTGAAATGCAGACAATAAACTGTACTCGTCCTGTGGTCCTCTGCTGGTGAAACCGACAGTCTGAACTACTCAATGTGCCACAATAGTCAAAATCCGTACAACAGTCCCCGAAAGCTGAAATAAACATTATCAATGTTCTCAGAATAGTCAAAATAGCTAGAATTGCCTGTCCTTAAGTCCAATTCTGGACACAGGGGCAAAACGGTAATTTCGACCAAAAATGATGTCCGCCGTTGGACCCGTTCTGCACCGAAAAATGTGCCAGAGTCAACGATCTCTAAAGTCAGTCAAACTATATATCTACGGATCCAGTTTTTTCGATACGAACCCAACCGTAATGTCCAGAGTTGGATTCCGGCGGGCCGTGCACAAAATCACCCGTTGAGTCGGACCGTAGGGGCCCGCGAAACGGTGATTTTATCAATGATCTCAGAATTGGACCAAACTTGGCATACAGGACCAGAAAAATGATACGGTCATGTTGGCGCAAGTTTCGTCTCGATCTGACGAACGTGCACAAAGTAATTGAGAAATTTGCAGCGTGCACGATACGGTGAATTTTGACGGATACGCATCAAATTCGTCGTGCACACGCGACCAATTTGAATTCCGCCAAAGCCCACACAACCACGAAGCTGTTACGCAGCTTTCGATGCTTTTGGTTCGCGACCACGTCGTCCGGATTGGCGTGACGCACGTCGTGTGGAGCGATTTTATTATTTTTGAAACAGGTTTTTCTCTAATTTTGGGATTCGATTTCTCGACGTGTTGTCGATGATTTTCAAATCCACGAAAAGGGTTATAAAGCCCTATATGTAGTCTAGGACTGCCTTCAAAAGGATTTTCTAATATGATATTGGATCGATCAGAATCGATCGTCAAGTGTGGATGATTGGATTGTCTTAGGCTCTGTTTTGAGCAGGATTTTTCGCAATGTTTGCGTTGATTTCCTCGGCAATCCAGTTTATTTAAAATAAAACTAGGTGAAGAAAGTCGAAGGTGTATAGATCGGGGTCTTACCTGAGAAGATGGCTCGTACAAAGATCAAGCGTGGTGGGCGAACGACTGTCATGAAGTCGGGATCGGGGGCAGTGCTGTCACTGTTGGTGTCATCTCCGTTCTTCGCGCACGGCCTCCTGCGGTGGTTTTCGATGACCTCCGTCGGGGACAGTCGACCGGGAGGACCCGCAGGGCGGCGCTGGGGGGTCTGGGGTTGAACAGAAATAGTTAGGGTTAGGATTTTCTCTCCTCTCGATACCTCTCTCGTTCTCTATAAATACGCGCGGCAGGCTCGGTTGTGAACAGAGGAATGGTCGGGGCCTGTAGGAATTGGTGGGTTGAGCCCCTGTGGGCTGAGGGGGAGAATGGTTCAGCTATACAAATGGGTACTGACCTGGGCTGGGCCGAAGGCTGGGCTGGGTTGAGCAGGCCGCTGGCTGCTGCCAAGTTTTACATATAAAAATTTATACATATACCTATATATATATGTAAATATTTATACATATATGTATATACATACAAATATATTTATATATATACGCAAACACACATATTCCTATATATTATACATACACACATATATATAATATATTTATATATACAAATATACATATATAATATACCTTTGTATATACACAACCCCATATATATAATCTATATATTTATATATACGTACACGTACCCATTTATAATATTATATATTAATAATTCCTATACACAATTATATATCGTATATTAGTATATATATATTCTTATTAATACAAGCTACAATAATATAATTTATATATATAATGATATATACTTATATACCATAAATACAAACACGTATAATCGATATTTGAAATTCGATCATTAATTTTATATACCAAAAATTCACAAATAAAATACATTGATATTTTATATATAAATACAAGCCTAATTTCCATATACCGTAAATACACTTATATATTCATATATAACCTAGATAATTTCCATAAACTCCAACATATTTGTTAAGGATAAATATTTACTATATTATTAAATAAAATATTATTTCTAATAACAAGCACATATAATATATTATATATATAGCAATTGTTCCTAGAATTGTCTCCAAAATTACCAAGGTAAAATACCAATACAATATGCGTCTACACTAGCGTTTTTGGTCACACTGCAACACCTCATGAGCTTTGGGCTTGGTTCGGACTAGTTTGATATAACCGAATTTTCTAAAAGTCAAGATATTAATAAATGACTAATTAATCATTTATAGGGATTAACTCGCAACTTATCCTGGTTTTCCTAGTTAGGACGTCACTATGGCTCGACATTCTCCTACCATGGCTAAATACTAGTCAAAGCACGCTACTGCACTACCCGTGCCATGATTCCTAATCGTCTGGTACTTCAAAACTCAACCATGGCTAAAATCATATACCGTAATAATAACTAAATAATTAATTCTAAAATTCTAAAAATCACAATTTAAATCAAATAAATAAATTGAAAAAATACTTCAAAATTTCGAGAAGGGGAGCTACAAACAATTACACAATTATTGAATCTAAATGTAATTCAAGAAAGTTAATTGAGATTGCATACAAATTCAAAATAAATATATCCACCAATCATTCAAGAATGTCAATTGGTAGTAAATATTACTAATTAGTCATCATCTTTGTAGTATCCAAGTACTTGCAATTGTTCTCACCCAACATCCAAATAAAAAATGATGTAATTTCAAAATACATACGAAGTTTAATCTAAAAAGTAAAAAAAAAAAACTGATATTCAAATCCTAATAAATTGAACAGACTCTTTTGGCAAATTGATCAAATCACCAAGCATAATGTCTTCAAACTTTCCATCTCCTTCAAACAAATATGTATTACGGTCAAAGATTTCATCAACGATGATATTATAGACGTCTTCCTTTGGTGGTGCATCAAATTTAGGTGTCCAAAAGCAATATATTTTCTTCTGAAGTCCTTTAGAAAATATGTCTTAGGCAAGTTAGATTGTTCAGGTACCTACAACCATAGAAACACAAAGTTACAACAATATTAGCTACTATAATTCACATTGTAGATTATATTGCAATACTGTTGTTAGTTAGCTCTCTCAAATACACTTAAACTAAGTATTGGCCTAAATAAATTTTCCATGAATTTGACAATGAAAAAGTTTTTCCTAGAAATATAGAAGTCCCAACAACATAACAATTCACATATCAAACACAACCTAAAATGATTCCTGAATTTCAGCTTAATAAAGAATATTACAAACATGTGTAGTGAAACATAAAGGATGGCCATACACATAAATGCATTAGAAAGATAGGACACCCAAATCTTTCTATAAATTTATGACTTCTACCAAGGTATCAGGTATCAGATATTTATTTGTGGAATGAGGAATTTTATGACTTCTACCAAGGTATCAGGTATCAGTTATCAAACAAATTTTATAACTTCTACCAAGGTATCAGGTATCAAGTATCAGACATTTATTTCTACCAAGGTATCAGGTATTAGAAATTTTATGACTTGAAACAGAAAGGATGGCCATACATTTATTTGTAAAATATGATACAAATTTTATGACACAACCTAAAATGATTCCCTATGCCAGGGGATAAGACGGAGATATGGTTAGAAAATAAAGGATCTTTAGGGGAATGAGGAAAATAGTACACTTGAGATTTTTAGGTGATTTGGACTGGGGTTGTTACCATTTTTATGGTTAAAGTTGTCATGGTACAGAATATGGTACAGTTTTAGATTGGTTGTTTTCCTTCATCTTCTAAGTGTTACTTTTGTATCATATTTTACACAACCTTATTAGGGTGATGAGAATGGTTTTTTGAATGTTATATTGTCGTTTCTTGTAGCTTTTCTTTGAAGAAGTTGAAATGTAAATTCTTTGCATCTTTTTAGGTGTGGATCCTCTTGGAATCTAGAAAGTTCTTTATTCGATTCTTTCTATTGTAAATAGTAAGTGAATTCTCTAAGAAGTCAGATTTAAATACACAGAATTTGACTTCATGTTCTTAGTTCAGGACAGATGATGATTGTTTGGGGGTAAAGTGACAAATGAGGTTTTGGATATCATGGTATATAGTATGCATGGAGTATGCACCTTCTTGAGTTTTTATTAGTGCCCACTTGAAGGATGGTTGATATGGTATGGCTTATTTATGTGTCTGGTATACATATCCAAACCTAACAACAGAGATTTTAGTACAGTGGTTAACTAACAGTTTTAAGTTCATTTAAGGCTTGAAATAAGATGATCCACAGTCTCAAAGCCGTCAAACATTTATGTGATAAACTTTTTATAAATGAGGACCCGGAAGCAAATCCAATGTTTAGTTCATGGATGAGTTCCTTGTCACTACTAAAACACAGCAATTTGGCGACGGCCGATTAGCGACGGATCTTATCCGTCGGCCATAGCGACAGACTAGCGACTACCTTGTGACGGACTACCGTCAGAAAGTTATGGATAATTTTTTATTTTTTTGCGTCAAAATCAGTCGTACATCCGTCGCTCATTTGACAAAAATTTAGCGACGGATTGATGTCCGTCGCTAATATGTCGCACATTGTGGCAGCAAAATCTGAAAAAAATGGCACGATAAATTAGCGTCTATCTAGCGACGGACGTTCCGTCGGTAATCTAGTAGATATTTAGCGACTACCTAGCGACGGATATATCCGTCGATAGTCCGTCGCTAAATACTGTAACCCAACTTAAATTGAACCGACGGGGGGAATTTTTCTTTCCCCCTAAAAAGACTGTCTCTCTTCCCCCCTCTCTCTCTCTCCGGTGGCGAGCTCTCTCCGACGGGTCACATTCTTCGGCAAAGCTCTCTCCGACGGGTCTCTCTCTCTCAGGTATGCTCTCTCTCTCCCTCTCCCTCTCTCCCTCTCTGTTTAGCATAACATATAGGGTTTCGGGTTGGTGGGGGGGTCGGCTGTCGCTGGGGCCGGCAGGGTGGGGGGAGGGAGTGGGGATGGGGGGGGGGTTGTTGAGGGCGAGGGACAGGGGTAGGGTTTTGGGTTTGTTGTCAGGGGATGAGGGCGAGGGGGGTGGGTGTTTGCTATTGGGGGAAAGGAGGTGGGGTGGGGGTTTGCTGTCGAGGGGGAGGGGGTGGACGGGGGAGGGGGGGTTTGCTGTCCGGCGGAGTAGGAAAGGGGTGGGGGGTATCGGTGGTTTCGGATCGGACCATTCCTATGAGTATCGGTGGTTTCGAATCGGAGTATCGGATCGGGGGAGGGGGTATAGGTGGTTTCGGATCGGACCAATCCTATGAGTATCGAATCGGGGGAGGGGGGTATTGGAATCGGCATCGAAATAGGAATCGGTATCGGACCGATACTGACAGATACCGGTACAGTTTGGCATGTCCCGCTCCGATAATGACCGATACCCGATACTTACCGTTACCGATCCGATACTGTCCGATACTGATACAGTTTGGCATATTCCCGTGTCGGTATCGGACTATCCCTATGAGTATCGGCACCGGGGGTATCGGTAATATCGGTGGTTTCGGATCGAAGTATCGAATTTTTTGGTATCGAAAAACAAATAGCCATTAATAAATTATTAATATTAATAATCTATTAAAGTATCGGCCGATACCGATACCGATCGGAGTATCGGACTATTCTTATGAGGATGGTTTAAAGTATCGACCGATACCGATCCGATACTGCCGATACCGGTACAGTTTGGCATGTCCCGCTCCGATACTGACCGATACCCGATACTGACCGATACCGATCCGATACTATCCGATACCGATATAGTTTGGCATGTCCCGGTATCGGTATCGGACTATCCCTATGAGTATCAGCATCGGGGGTATCGATAATATCGGTGGTTTCGGATCGGAGTATAGAACTTTTGGTATCGAAAAACAAATAGCTATTAATAAATTATTAATATTAATAATTTATTAAAGTATCGGCCAATACCGATACCGATCGGAGTATCGGACTATTCTTATGAGGATGGTTTAAAGTATCGGGCTATTCTTATGTTTAGATTGTCTTACGATACAGATTTTCACATCCAAATCGAGGATGAATCGTTACTTTGTTGATCGTACATAGATATACAAACGGCAACACGAGAGTAGAATTGGTGTGAGTGACAATTTTTAGACTGGCGTGGAAGTATTTCTTAAGTATGCCATGAGCAAAGCTCAGTACATGGACGGTAACAAAATCAAGTGTCCATGTGTTAGTTGTCACAATAGACGTTACGAAGAAGTGGTGACTGTGAGAGATCATTTGACCCGTAAGGATTTCGTACGTGATTACGGCCTGTGGTCATCACAAGGTGAATTATATTCGAAAAGACAGGCTGCGGAAGCTGCTACTTATGCTTTTGATGATAATGCTGCAATGGATGTCCTCGAAGACGACGGATTCTCCGTTGATTATTGAGATGTGCAGAACCTTGCACGAGATATGGTGTATGATGCGGCAGGGCCTAATTTTGATCTGGAGGAACCTAATCCTGAGGCGAAGGAGTTCTATGATATGTTTCAGGACGCAGATACTCCACTATATCCTAGTTGTGAGACTCATTCCGTACTGTCAGTGACGATGCGATTGCTGAACATAAAGTCTGATTTTAACTTGCCCCAAGCTTGCTATGATCGGATCACACAACTAATCAAGGAGGTGTTACCGAAGGAATCAAAAGCGCTCCTAAAAAACTTCTATAAGTCAAAGATGATGGTCCGACAACTGGGACTGGGGTATAAGAAGATAGATTATTGTCGCAACGGATGCATGTTGTACTACAAAGAGAATTGCATATCAGAAAGTTGTAGCTTCTGTAATGCGGATCATTACAAGCCAGTGCAGAGAAAAGGAAAGTCAACTAGAAAACGACGTCCATACAAGTATATGCATTACTTGTCGATCACGAAGCGCTTGCAGAGGATATATATGTCTCTGAATACAGCGGAACACATGACGTGGCACAGCGAAGAACACATAAAGGACGAAGGAGAATTGTCACATCCTTCGGATGGAGAGGCGTGGAAACATTTTAATTTGTGTCATCCAGATTTTGCTGCAGTGCCTAGAAATGTACTCCTTGCGCCATGTTCTGATGGCTTCGCCCATTTCGGACAGTCGGGATCTCAATACTCATGCTGGCCGGTCATTCTTACCCCTTATAATCTGCCACCATGGATGTGTATGAATACTCCTTATATGTTCTTGACAGCTATCATACCCGGTCCCAAATCCGACGAAAAACATTGATATATATTTACAGTCGTTGGTGGATGAGCTGAAACAGCTGTGGGAGATCGGCATCACGACGTATGATATTTCCAGGAAACATAACTTTCAAATGAGAGCTTCACTCATGTGGACAATCAATGATTTTCCAGCATACGGTATGCTGTCGGGATGGAGTACACACGGCAACATGTCTTTTCTGATATGCATGGAAAATAGTAATGAAGAGTCAATGAACGCAAGCTAACATGAATGAAGAGTCACGACTGCCACGTGTTTATGGAAAGATTACTGCCCCTTGCTTTGAGAGAGTTGTTGTCTTCTGCTGTATGGGTTCCGTTGGCCGAGCTGTCTACATTTTTCAGGGATATCTGTTCAAGTAAGCTGACGGTGCAACATATGGTACAACTTGAGGAGAAGATTGTCTTAACAATTTACAAGTTAGAGAAAATATTTCTACCGGGTTTTTCGACAGCATGGAGCATCTACCGATTCATCTACCATACGAAGTCCGTGTCGGTGCATCTATTCATTATCGATGGATGTACCCCTTTGAAAGGTAAATAAAAATCGATATAATTTAAGTGGAATTTTATAATTCATTGTCAATTCTCAAGATAATTTGTCTTTCGAGGTACCTACACTATCTAAAGAAGAAAGTTGGTAACAAGGCTCATATAGAGGCTTCGATATGCGAAGCATATCTTATCGAGGAGGTGTCAAACTTCTGCTCCATTTATTTCGATACTCATGTCGAGACAAATCAAAATAAACCTCAAGGGAATGACGAAGACGTTAAGGATGGATGTATATTTGTAACGCCCCAGAACCAGAATACTGGAGAGCGGGGACGGACATAGCTAGCTACGTATAACGAAGTACAACCCACCTCGCTATACGGTCACGGCTGTCTAGATACATGAGGGTTTAATTACAAGCCATCAGTCTCTTATGGTCATGAGCAAGCCTATTGTCTCAATCTCAAGCAAGTAATAATAGTAAAAGATGTCAGAGCACCAAATATACAATAGTAAGGCGTCCCATACATTACATATATAGATGATCATGAAGCTAGTTGTAAAAAATGTAAAGATTAGCAAGAGTTCGGTCATACATGATCAACCCTAGGATTTGTCAATCATGTTACAGCCCGTAGGCAAACAGTAAGTAAAGTGCAATCGAGCTAATGCTTGCTCGTCGGCTAAACGCCTCAAAAGAATATTTTTACAATAAAGTGGGAGAGCAGAAATAAAACCCACTCGTTGCCAGGGTTAAGCCTGGTGGTCACCATCTGGCTGGAAGGTAGGGAGATCCTTTGGAGCTACTCCGGTATCTGGCCATACAAAACCAGCTGGATCAGATCCCAGAAAGAGCAAGTGCTACAAAAGAGACTTCACTTAGGAACTAAAACCAGCAATTAGCACAAAACATAATAATATAATAAAACTGGAGATATGGTCAATCCTGATGATATACGATAAGATAACCATGGGACTATTCAGATAACCAAGTTACAACCCTTAAACCAAATAAGGACCAGGATTGTAACCCTTCATCTGAACAGAACTTGGTTTCCCACCATTTATCGATAAAGTAAAGCACAAGCATTCAGGTCATGTAACAATCTTGTACAAGATCAGGATAAGAATAGACTGGGTTAGGCTCCATCTAATCAAATCACGGCCAAGCAATGAGTACGGCTTGATACTTTAACTAACTAGGGTTATCACAGGCCTAGTTACTAACAAGATACAATTAGATTATTCTACAGTCACAAGCCTTGTACACCATACAGGCTATCCGGATGCAATTAGGGGTTGAATTCATGTGGGTACATTGTCCAAAGAAAATATGTACCCTTAAGTAGCTTGAAGGGTGCAACACATGACAGTGTGCTGGAAATGTACCCTACTCGACGGCAGGCTACAGATCCCATGATGGGGCACCCAGATAACTGGATTACCTGTAGCTGGAAAATCTTTTTATGACTACTGGATTATTCTAGTTATTAGCCTTAATCAGTTTAAGTAGGTACCCCTGACCGTGGTAGTCAGGGTCCCTGCCCTAGACATGGTTCAAGACCATACTGGTTTACTTGTACAAACACAATCGTCCACGATGTCCAGGCCATTCATTCTTGTCATGTCATTCTTGTCATGTCGTACTAGCCGTAGCAACAGCTTTCAATAGTTCCCATCATGCATTACTTGTCATATCATGTCATGGCATATTTACTTCATACCATGCCGTGTACAGTTATCATTTCAAACATATTGAATAAATTCGTGATTATCAAGTTCAAGACAAAAGGCGTAAGGATATACAAGGGCAAAGGCTTACGCCATAGGGGCTCAAGTCTCTACGCGTGTACTACTATGCTAGGCCAAGGGGCCTCAAGCGTAAAGTGGCTTTACGCTAGCAAGAGCAAGGTGAGATAGCTCTACGCGAGCAAGGGTACACGCGGGTGGGGTTTTATGCGAGCCAGGGATTTACGCTAGCAAGCCATAGGCAAGCGAGGCTCTACGCGGATGAAACTCTACGCGAGCTAGCTCTACGCAAGGAAACACTCGAGCAAGACTCTACGCACGAGAGAGTCAGCTCGAGCCAGAGTCTACGCGAGCACGATTCTACGCGAGCACGATTCTACGCGAGCACGATTCTACGCTAGGGGGAGGGCCCCGAGCGTAAAGTTCAAATGAACTCGGTGTAGAACGGAGTACGCTGGCACGCAAATACGTGTGCATAAAAGGCTGAATAATACGCTGTCACGTAAAACGTAGGCGTAAAGGCTAAAATACTATGCTAACACGTTAGAACGTGTGCGTAAAACTTCATCTTCTCCCCTTGGCCAAGACAATCACGCGTAAAAGCTCACGAACTCAAGCAAGCCCCATCTCGGTCAAGTCTCGATGAAATCCAACTATTCAAGAGCCAAACTTGCGTAAAATTGAAATCCCTACTACATGAAACTCTCCATTTTGGAAACAACCCAGTTTTAGAAGATCAAAACCATGAAGATCTAAAATGCTAAAACTTAGATCTACATGAAACGAGCCATGGAATTCGAAAATGCTAAATACTAAAGTGATTTAGAATCTCAAGAGGAAGACAATGGAACAACAAAATCTGAGTTCCTCTATGAAGCAAGTTGCACTTGCCTAAGCCTTTCTCTGGTCGATGGAGGGAGTTAATGGAGGAAGGAGAAGAGTAAATGAAGGAGTGAATGAAGAGAGAGAATGGGTTGGTGGGTTAATAAATGGAGGGGATGGTGGTAGGTAGGGGTTGGTCCATATGCAGAAACCGAACCAAGCCGAACCAAGCAACCGAAATGCCAAAATAAACCATGAAATGAGACATGCAATATGAGTCAAAATACGTACACGTATACCAAAATACGTAATACGAACTACGGGTGTTACAACTCTACCCACCTTAAAAGAATTTCGTCCTCGAAATTTAATTAAGAGGCTAGAGAGGCAAGGACATGCTATACTAATCATAGACAAGCTATACTAAGCTGTCTACCATGCAATCATTCATTCAAACAAGGAATCGAGAGCATAAGGCATAAGAAAGACATTATACCTTACGAATCAAACAGGTCGGGATATCGCGATCGGATATCATCCTCATGCTCCCACATTGACTCACCGAAAGAGTGATGACCCCAAGCAACAGGGACTAACTTGATAGTCTTGTTCTTGAGTATCTTCTCTCTTTGGTCCAATATGGGCACGGGTCTCTCCTCATACGAAAGGTTGGTACCAACAACCAATTTTGAATGATCAAGGACATGACTCAGATCCAGGATATACCATCGCAATTGGGATACATGGAAGACATCATGCACCTCACGTAACAAGGGCGAAAGAGCGATACGATAGGACACATCTCCTACTCGCTCTAGAATGTCAAACGGTCCTATATACCTAGGACTAAGCTTTCTCCGTACGCCAAAACGAATAACGCCATGGGTAGGTGAGATACTCAGGAATACATGGTCGCCGACAGAAAACTCAAAGGGACGCCGATGAGAATCAGCCCATTGACGCTGGCGATGTTGTGCGACACGAAGATGATGTCTAACTTTTCTGACCACCTCAACTGTCTGAGTAATTATTTCGGACCGAGCATCCGCCTCTCTCCAACATCGTCCTATGCTAGCGGGGATCTGTACTTCTTACCATAAAGTGCCTAGAACGGTGCAATTTGGATACTGGTTTGGAAACTATTGTTGTACGAGAATTCCACCAGTTGCAGGTGATCCTTCCATGAACCACCGAAGTCGAGTATACAAGATCTCAACATATCTTCCAAGGTTCGTATGGTACGCTCTGACTGACCATCTATCTGCGGATGATAAGCTGAGCTGAACTGGAGGTGAGTTCCCAAACTCTCTTGCAGACTGGGCCAAAAGTGCGACTTAAATATTGAATCCCTGTCTGAGGTGATACTGGCTGGTACACCGTGAAATCTGACGATCTGCCTGAGGTACATCTCTGCTAGCTGAGCCGTCGACTGACCAACTCTGAAAGGGAGAAAATGAGCCACCTTGATAAGTCTGTCGATTATAACCCAGATAGCATATCTTCCAGCTGGGGATCTAGGTAATCTCGTTACAAAATCCATGGTAATGTGCTCCCATTTCCATTCTGGGATCGGTAAAGGTTGAAGAAGTCCAGCCGGTCTCTGATTTTCATCTTTAACTTGTTGGCAAAACAAACACCGAGAGACAAATCGGGCTATCTTCCTCTTCATGCCATTCCACCAGAAATGCTGTCAGATATCTCGGTACATCTTTGTACCACCGGGATGAATTGAATACTGAGAAATGTGAGCTTCTGCCATGATCTCCTTTCTGATATCACCACTAGGTACACAAAGATGCCTCCCATGCTGAAGTATACCATCCTCATGGATACATAACTCTGGTCTTTTCCCTGCTACACATTCTGCCCTAAGCCGTTGAAGCTTACAATCCGCTGACTGAGCTAACTTGATCCTCTCAATTATACTGGACTGAACTTGCATACTGGCCATCAATGCCACATTGGTAGGAAGGACAATTTCTATACCCATCTTCTGAAGATCTGCTAATAACTCTGGTTGTGCTGTTAGAAAATAAACTCTGGCTCTTCTGCTCAATACATCTGCTACTACGTTGGCCTTCCCAGGATGATACTGCAAGTTGATGTCATAATCCACAAGTAGCTCTAGCCACCTCCTCTGACGCATGTTAAGATCCTTCTGAGTGAACACATACTTCAGGCTCTTGTAGTCGGTAAAAATTTATACCCTATCTCCATACAAGTAATGCCTCCACAGCTTAAGTGTAAATACTACTGCTGCCAGCTCCAAGTAATGGGTCGGGTAATTCTTCTCATGATCACGAAGCTAATGTGACGCATAAGCTATTACCTTCCCACGCTGTATCAAAATACATCCTAAACCTCTGCCTGAAGCATCATAATACACTGAAAATCCTCCAGTCCCATCTGCAAGCGTGAGAATGGGTGCCGCCATCAAGCCTCGCTTTAACTTCTCAAAAGATTCCTGACACTCTGCCGTCCAAACGAACTGCACATCCTTGCGGGTCAACTGGGTCATGGGTGCTGAAATCTATGTAAAGTCTGAAATAAATCGTCGGTAGTAGCCGGCTAATCCAAGAAAACTACGAACTTCTGTAACTGTGCTGGGTATTGGCTATGTCTCAATGGCCATGATCTTCTGGGGTCCACTTCTACTCCACCTCTGGTGATGATATGACCCAAGTATGAAATACGATCGAGCCAGAACTCGTATTTACTGAACTTGGCATACAACTGGTGCTCCTTGAGAATCTGAAGAACCACACGGAGATGCTGCTCATGCTCCGCCTCACTCTTGCTATAGACCAGGATGTCATTTATAAACACAATCACGAACTGATCCAAGTATGGTATGAAAATACGATTCATGAGGTCCATGAATACAGCTGGCGCATTGGTTGCTCCAAATGGCATAACAAGGAACTCCTAATGCCCATACCTCGATCTGAATGCTGTCTTTGGGATGTCCTGCTCTCTGACTCTGATCTGATGGTATCCAGACCGTAAGTCAATTTTCGAGAATAATGCTGCCCCCTTGAGGTGATCAAACAAGTCATCTATCCTTAGGAGAGGGTATATGTTCTTGATTGTCACGGAGTTCAAGGTACGATAGTCAACACATAATCTAGACATACCATACTTCTTTTTTACAAGAAGCATCGGGGCTTTCCAAGGCGATCTACTAGCATGAATGAATCCCTTGGTTCTAAGTTCTTCAATCATCTTATACAAGATCTCCAATTCTGAAGGCGCCATCCGGTAGACTCTCTCTGACACTGGTGCTGACCCAGGAATCAAATCAATGGTGAACACAATCTCCCACTCTGGTGGCATACCTGGAAGCTTCTTGGGAAAAAGATCGGGAAACTCTTCTATAATTCTAGGAAATTGAACTGCTACTGCCACTGCCATCTGCAATACTGGAGGTGAAGGTTCTACTCTGCCTCGGAAGAATAAAAACTCTGGCTCACCAGGAATACTAAAAATAAGCTTGACGATATGGCAATCTATTCTAGCATACTGGTCCCTCAACCAATCTATCCCTAAGACCACATCATAATCGGCCATCGGGAATTCTATCAACCTAGCGGGAAACTCCCTACTGCTAACTACAATCCGACACGAAGAAAACACTCTATCTACTCCCACAAGACCGTTACCAATAAGTATATTGAGCCTTACTGATAATGTCACCCCCAGTTTTCACAAACAGGGGTATTTTGGTAATTTTCCACTTTAAAAATTATTTTGGAATTATTTAATTATTATTTGTATTATTTTGGGGTTATTTGAATCGGGTTCGAATTTCAACTCATTCCGACTTGTTTTGACTTGTTTCGGGGACCCGGGGTAGTTTTGACCTTAGCGGGCCCACACACTAGTTAGCTATGGTCGGCCATGGGGGAGTGTGAGAGGGTTGGTGTTGGTGTTGGTGTTGGTATTGTGTTTGTGGGTGAGTTTGTGTGGTTATTTGTGTTTTAGAGTGTTGTTTTGAGTGGAATTAGTGGTGTATTAAGTGGTGGTTGTGGTGGTGTGTTAAGTGGTGGTTGTGGGGGTGTATGGTGGCTGTGGTGGGGTGTTAGGACAGCAGTGTTGCTGCCATTTAAGGACAGCAGCAGCAGCCACAGTTGGCACTGCTGCACAGCAGTAGTTTGGCTTCCAAAAACCCCCATTTCACATACCATTTAGCCCCCATATAAAACACTATCTATCCCCCATATATACCACTATATATCCCACTATTTGTCCATTGTTTTAACCCTTAGAAACCACCTAAAATCAGTCCTAAAAACACTACAAATCTGTCCATATATTACCTATGTGTGTGTGTGTGTAGTTGTGAGTTTGTGTGGGTGTGTGAGAGTCTAGAGTGCATAGTTTAGTAACCTATAGGTAGCCTATTGTCTAAACTAGTAGGAAACCTATTAGGAAACTTATAGAGAAGCCTATGAGAGGGAGAAGTGTCATGTGAGTGTTGTGTATGAGTGGGTAGAGGAGTGTGGTATAGAAAAGGGTAAATTCATGATATAGGATAAGATAATAGGGTAAACCTATACCCCGTATCCTAACATGGCCTAGATACCTAGGATATCCAAATTTCTTGGTAGGTAAACCTTAGATAGGTTGATATCTAGCTACCCTAAGGAGCCTAGGCTAGTACCATGGGTATTTGTGTGGTTTTCTTGGGATTGGGCAAGGTATCGGAATTTACCTTAGAAGGATAAATACTAGTTTTGCCTAGAAATAGGATATTGGTGTTAGAAGCCTAAGATAAGGTTAGGATTTGATTCCTGTGATTGGTAATGATCAAATATGGTACTCAAAGACTAGTTTTGACGTCGGTTGACTTTTTTGACCAAAAGTCAACAAAAGTCAATCGAGAGTCAAACTTAGCCTTTAAGCGACCCGATTTGACCGAAACCAACCCAGAGTTGACCAGTTGAAGTCAATAGTTCGTCAACATTAGACTAGTTTGACCTAGGGTTGACCCAGAGTTGACCAGAGTTGACCAGAGTTGACTTTTTGACCAAAAGTCAACTGTAAGTTAACCGTTGATCCCGATTGACCTAGTTTGACTTGGAATAACTTCCAGTGACCTAGTATGAACCAGTATAGCCTAGTATGACTCAGTTTGACCTAGATTGACCTAGTATTGACTTAGACTTGTATTCATGGCTTGTATTAGTTTTCTTTTTCAGTGTTAAGCCATGTTTAACTCATAGTATCTTATTTTAGGTCTGTGATCACTCTGAGCGTCTGTTCACTCTATCAGCTCAGCACCACAGGCGAGTACATTTACTGATAGTTTTCATTGTCTTAATATCTACAATATCCGATTCAGTCGTAGTATTTTACTTGATTCTCGACACGACGGTTCACGGACTAGTATACGTCGGATCCTGTCATGAGATGTTATTCCTGGACTTTCTTGGTATACGGGTATGAGATATTCCGTGTTCCTGTACTTGTATAGACACCGATTCCTAAGTGGGCTTGCTACCTTCTTACGAAACCCCGTGTCATGACGTGCCATGTCCGGATCCGTGATACTATTCGGGGATAGAGGGGAATTATTAGGGGTTATGTGATCAAAGCCTCCTTGTAACTATATATTGCTAGCGCCACCCTCACCTCACGTAGGGTGTAGCAGATATCCCGTGCCGGTTATCCAGGTTGGCCGGCATGACCCTTTTCAGAGATTTTCGTATGATTGTCGGGCCAAGTGGATAACCTTTTCCTTGCTTCCTAGCCGATCACATTTTGCCCTAATAGTTCAAATCACTTTTTATTTATTTGTTGTCATATCTTATATTCCAGTTCACCTTTACTTACTGTACTTTCACCATGCTATGATTTATTTCTCATATGCTCTACCTGTCTTTTATACTGTACCATGATGATGGGACTAGGTTCTGTTTGAAAGAAGGGTTACAACTCCGGTCCTTGTTTGGTTTAAGGGTTGTAACTCGGCTTTCAAATGGTTCCCAAGTCGCCGATATCTTTGTCTTGTATTTCATTATTACTGTCTCTTATAGTATTTCTCAATTCATATGGAACTGCTGTTGGTGTTTTGTACTTGCTCATTTTTCTGACAGGATACATTGACAAATTTTACAGAAGATTTAGAGGCTGACTGCCCGACTTACTACGGGATAGAGTCTGATGGACTTGACCTAGACAGGGGCTTAGTGGTAGAGCCACTAGACTTCGTTCATCCCGAGTAGCCTAGTTTTAGTTAGGTTTGCCTGGCCTGCGAGCCAGCTAGTTCATTTCAGTTGTAGTATCTTTATACTTATTATTATTCTGAGACTTTGGATTTTGTGTTAGCTGTGACTTGTGGATATTTCTGGACTCGTTTCTTGCTTTATCTATCTTATCTCTTTTCCATGCTATCTACCTTAGTTTTGATATATGTGATTGAGACTGTATTGCTATGTTCCTCCGTTCGGAGTGTATATACTGTACAGGTACATTTATCTGTTTAGTCGTAGTATTTACAGACCCTATATACAGCGTTCTACCGCCGATTCTGTAGCGTAGGCTGGACGTAACCACGTGCTCGTGCCCCTCTTTAGGGTGTGGGTCGTGACAGATAATGACTCGGGCTCCAGTCCTATCCATATCGTGAATCGTGCAGACATAAATGAATACGATGCACCAGAATCGAATAATGCTGGTACTGGAAAGGAGTTGACGAGAATAGTACCTGCCACTACCTCACCTGATGCTAACTCCTCCTTCACGGTCAAAGCCATCACTTGAACGTACCCTCCGGGTGCTGGTCCCCTCTGCTGGAAACCTCTCTGGCGGTTCTAGGTCTGAACTTGGACTTGCACATACTGCTAGGGTTTCTGCTGCTGAAATGCTTGGGACTGAGGCGGCAAAGGCCTCAAAAACTGTTGCTGCTGCTGGACTGATACTGGAGCTGGTCCCCTAACCGAAGGACTAGAAAAGGTTGAAGAGGATGAACTTCCCATATTCGGGCAGTTCCCCATCCTATGGTCCGGTGTCCCACAAACCAAGCACAAACCCTGTGCTCTGCGACACTCTGACACCACGTGCCCTAGCTTCCCACAATGAGTGCAACCCATTGTGGAAGACTGCTTCTGCTGCTACTGGGGATACACCGGGGTCGAATGCTGAATCAAAGTAACAGAAACCGCCCGCCTCGGAGCTCCAATGGTCAAAGCCCGAGCGGCCGGGGCTGGTGCTGAAAACTGGTTCATCTGGCCGTGTGACCTCTTCCGAATCCCGGTCCGATCCACAATCCTCTGGTAGGTATACTCATGCCTCCTCGCTGCTCTCAATACTGCATCAAAAGTCTGATGCTCAAACTGCTCCACTGCTAGTAAAATCTCTCGGTAGAGTCCCTGCTGGAACCGCTGGGCTCTGTCGAACTCGGTTACTACCAAGGTGGGAGCAAATCGACTAAGTCTGGAAAACTTGACCGCATACCCATCGACCATCCTGTCCATCTGCTTCAAATTTGTGAACCTCATCTGTAGATCGTACCGATCTAAAGCATCAAAATACTTGGTCGAAATCTCTCACGGAATACTGTCCCAGCAATAGGTGCCACTAATCTATCGGCCTGCGATGCCCACCAGCTGCGGGCTAGATCCAGTAACTGCAGGCGCACCACGGCCACCTTCTCGTCCTTGGGGGTCCTGGCTGCTTCTAGAATAACCTCAGTATCCTGCAGCCAAGCATTTGCGACAATAGCATCTTCGCTGCCATCGAAGAAAGGAGGGTTCAAGCGCTTGAAGCTGTTGGCTGTACTGTTACCTGGATGACCTCCTCTGCTCAAAGCATCTTGTACTGTCTGGTGCATTATATCACCCCGACGATCCTGTGATGCAATCAACTCTCGGATGAGTCCAACCATGACTCCATCATCCTGTCTTGCAGGCTGGGCTGGCTGTACTGGGGGTTCTGGACCTCCGGGAAGAATAACTCGGGAAGCTACCCCTGAGTGCTGAGCTTGATCTTCTTGTTGCGGGGGTACTCGCGGAGCTTTTTCCGGCTGATTGGCAGGACCAGGAATAATGTTGCTGAAGAAGACGACATAGGGAACAATAAGGTAGGACCAGGATAGATCAAAGATATAAGCATGTGATCAGGTCAAGATTTTTAGGAATTTAGAGGTTATGAGCAGAGTTCAAGGACGAGTGCTGATTGAGACATCTATTCGATAAACCCTCACATATCTTGATTTTCAAGACCTGCTTGGGCCACCACTAAAACCATGTAACGCCCCAGAACTAGAATACTGGAGAGCGGGGGCGGACATAGCTAGCTACGTATATCAAAGTGCAACCCACCTCGCTATACGGTCACGGCTGTCTAGATACATGAGGTTTAACTACAAGCCATCAGTCTCTTATGGTCATGAGCAAGCCTATTGTCTCAATCTCAAGCAAGTAATAATAGTACAAGATGTCAGAGCACCAAATATACAATAGTAAGGTGTCCCATACATTACATATTTGGATGATTATGAAGCTAGTCATACAAAATATAAAGACTAGCAAAAGTTCAGTCATACATGATCAACCCTAGGATTCGTCAATCATGTTACAACCCGTAGGCGGACAGTAAGTAAAGTGCAATCGAGCTAACACGTGCTCGTCGGCTAAATGCCTCAATAGAATATTTTTACAATAGAGTGGGAGAGCAAAAATAAAACTCACTCGTTGCCAGGGTTACGCCTGGTGGTCACCATCTGGCTGGAAGATTGGAAGATCCTCTGGAGCTACTCCGGTATCTGGCCATACAAAACCAGCTGGGTCAGATCCCAGAAAGAGCAAGTGCCACAAAGGAGGCTTCACTTGGAACTAAAACCAGCAATTAGCACAAAACATAATAATTTAATAAAACTGGAGATATGGTCAATCATGATGATATACGATAAGATAACCATGAGACTATTCAGATAACCAAGTTACAACCATTAAACCAAACAAGGACCGGGTTGTAATCCTTCATCTAAACGGACCTTAGTTTCCCACCATTTATCGATAAAGTAAAGCACAAGCATTCAGGTCATATAACAATCTTATACAGGATCAAGACAAGACTAGACTGGGTTAGGCTCCATCCAGTCAAATCATGGCCAAGCAATGAGTACGGCTTGATACTTTAACTAACTAGGTTTATTACATGCCTAGTTACTAACAAGATGCAATGAGATTATTTCACAGCCACAAGTCCTGCGGATCATCCAGGCTATCCGGACGCAATTACGGGTTGAATTCATGTGGGTACATTATCCAAAGAACACATGTATCCTTAAGTAGCTTGAAGGGTGCAACACATGACAGTGTGCTGGAAATGTGTCCTACTCGACGGTAGGCTACAGATCCCATGATGGGACGTGTCACGACCCGTACCCACTATAAGGGCACGAGCACGTAACAACGCCCAGCCTACGCCGCAGTATCGGCGGGAGAACATTTTTCTAGGTCACTATCTAACCAACAAATCACGCAATTACAAAATATACTTGTCAAAATATCAATTTCGAACGGAGGACAAGTAAAGATATAATGTAATCTCAATCACAGTCTAAGCAAGATATGATAACACAGAAGATTATAACTAAGACTAAATAGCAGCAATAAACCAACTACTAAATAATATAATCTCAGACAATCTCAAACTACATAACTCCACTTATTTACAACTCAAGTTCTAAAGCATGAAAACTAAAACAAGACAACTAGCTAATCTCCCGATAACTCCCGAGTGTCGGGGCCATAGGTAGCTAAGCCATCTCCTGGTCCATAATATGTAGGGCATGTGTCCTCAGTGTAATCATCTGTAGAATTTTCAACAGGTCCAGTCAGGACAGGAACGAGCACAATCTCATCTAGAAAACCCAAGTAAATGACAGAGAACTATAAAGCAGTTATAGACAGTTGTATTGATGAACATGGCAGTTTATATTCAGGTGATGGTATAGAGAGGCAGATAAGTACAAGGAAAGTAAGTAACTAAAAAGAGAAGAATCATGGCAAAAAAGACTGTAAAATAGAAACTAGCTGAACTAGAGTAACATGGTATAAGTCCAGACAGTAAATATAGACAAGTGAACTCTAATGGAAGTTCAGTACAAGACAAATCTAATACAAGATGAATCCAGTACGAGACAATTCCAGTCATAGTGATCTATGATTCCAGGGTGAGTCTAGCCTATACTCTAACAGTGTGTTTTAAAATACCGAGATCGACATGTAAACGGCTGTAGGTAATACGACACATCACACACCTGGCCGGGTGTGAGATGGCTATCATTCTAGTAGATTCCAGTAAATTCTAGTTGGAAGATTCCAGATTGGGGTATGTCTACATGTCTTACTTAAGTATTTCCCCTCCCAGCAAGTACAAGTGATTCCAGAATACGACACGAGAATTGAGATGAGTCCAGCCAAATATGATGATACCAGCAAGTGATTCTAGGGTGATTCCAGTAATAAAAGCCTGACATGATGATACCAGTAATAGAGGCCAGACAATATGGTATGTGTGTCGCATACATGAATCCAGAATATCCATACGTGTTGTAACAAAGAATCACATACAACTAACTAGAACTGAAGTACAGTAATTGACAAATAAATGAGAGAACTATCAGAGAATGTACTCGTCTGCTACTCTGAAAAGAGTAGTAAAATATTCGATGTCCGCACCACAGTCATAGTGTCCTAAACAGAGCAATATGGGTCATGATATGTAAAATACAAGAGAATTGAAAGCTACAATACAAACTATATGATTTCTAGGTCAACTAGGTCAAAGTCAACTCTAAGTCAAACCTGGTCAACTGTCTAGGTCAAACTAGGTCCAAGTCAAACTTGGGTCAACCATGGTCAATACTCTAGTCAACTAGGTCAATCCTAGTCCAGTCAAGTCTCACTAGGCCTTACCAAGCCTAGACTATCATACAACCAAGCAACATCACAAGCCACAAGACATCACACATGATATATATATATATATATATATATATATATATATATATATATATATATATATATATATATATATATATATTATATACATGCTTAGATACATACATACATAGGTACCTACATACTAGTTTACATAGATGCATACATGTAGGCACACACAGGCTATTGCCTAACATACAAGGAAATATGCAAATAAAATGCATATAGGTGAATATAGGCTAATATGCACATACACATTTTTATTCACATAGTATCCATATCATCTACTCATATAGCACATAATATATATTAAATATATAGTGATATAGAGAGGATATATGGCATGTGTATGGGGGTATATATGGGGGTGTAGTATAATATGGCATGGTGTGTGTAGTGTAGATACATAGCAGTTTGGTTTAGAAGGCATAGGGCTGTTAAATGTGTGTGTACATGTCAGCCATGTGTGGTGAGTGAGCTACAATTTCAGCTTGTGTGTGTGTGCCAAAGCCATAGGCTTGTGTATATATTAATGTGTATGTTTATATAGGTGAGTGAGGGATCAACATATGTGAGCATCTACATGACAGTGATGTGTATAATGTGATACAACATTGCGTGAGCATATGTGTGTACTGCAAATCGGAAACAGTAAGTGTATCATGTGTTCAGGAATTTAGTGTGTCTTAGTGAAATAGAAAAGGAATCATTGGAATGTATGTGTGTGTCTAGGTGTAGATGGACATGACAGTTTTTTGTGTTTAGGAACCTGTGTGGTGTGTGTTTGCAAGTGTACAGGGCTATGTTGTGTCAAGGTGATGCGTATGTGGGTGTACAACAATAATGTGAGTGATTTGATACATGGATGGCAGGAAATCTCAGGAAATTTCAGTGCCTAAGCTATGGGAGTGTGGCTCAGGTTTGTAACAGTAATATGGGGGTCAATGTAGTGTGTGATGGTACATGGGAAGGTGTGTCAAGTGACAGTTAATAGGTTGTAAAGAGTGTCACATGGAATTAGTGTGTGGATACATGTGCGTGTGTAGAGTGTGTAAAATAGGAACTCAAGAATTTATGTGGGGACAGTGAATACAATCTCAATTTTAGGTGATTAGGAATCGTGTTCTCAGGATAGTGTGAAATGACAGTAATAATCAACCTAACTATTAATACCAAAATCAAAACCATTTTCTATTGAAATCCAAATTTCCTACATCAATTATAACCCCACATTTAAACTTAACTAAACATGTGTGATAAATTAACATGGCAAGTTTAATCATTGAAAATCAGTTTTAAACTGGAATTTAAATTAGGATCTCAATTTCAGGAAAGAAAAATTGTGTAACAGTATATCATTAGCAGTCCAACCCATACCAACCGAAATCTATTTATCAATTTCGAAACCCAACTACCAATCACAACCATCATTGACAGTAAGTAACTCACAGGTGTAAGAATTTTAACATGGAAATTAATATAAAAATTCAGTTTGAAAACATGAGTCTGATTTCAGGAAATTCGAACTGAAAATTGTATCAGTCCAACATTCAAAATCCTTCTCGAAATTCAAAACCTAACAACTATCACAAAAATTAATGTACATATTTAGATATACAAATTCATGTAATTTGATTTACAAAAATCGAAAATAAATTCCTAAGTGACATTTAATCAAACGCCTATACGTATACTATGACACGTGTCCGATACGGACACCAAATGGACACGAAATTGACCCAAACTTCAGGGACAGCTAGGAACTCCTAGATCTAGCCCTAAATGTAAAGAAAACAGAATATCAGATCAATTTGTGGAGTTTTACCTATAGGTGCAAAAAGCAAGAAAGAGCTTCAAATGTGTGGTGTTCTTCTTGATGGCCAAACGCTCCAAATTGAACCAAGGCTGAGATTACTCTCCATGAACAGCAAGAAGAGGTTAATTAGAACCTAACGCAAAAGATTTGAGCCAAAAAGGACTTGAAATGAGAAAGTTATGGATTGAGAAAGATGGCTCTTTACCCCTTTCTTCAATTTGTTGAAATATAACAAAGAGGCAAGAACAATCAATGAGGAGATTATTTATAGGGAGGGGAAGCCCTATGGATAGTCATAAAGTAGAAATTAGGTTTAGGGTTTAATCTAATGGGCTATGAGCTTAAGTCACAAGTCCTTAAGTCATGAAGTCATAAGCCATTTCATAAAACCATAAGTCCTGACTAGTTTACTCTAAACTTAATCCTCTCATTCTAAAACTAACTTCTAATGACTAAAATGGGTTAACTCAAGTTAGACTAGGGTTACCATAGCTAGGGTTAGGTTCTAGGCTAGTCCACTAGGTCTCAACAAGTCAAAGTCAAACTAGAATTCACCAATTCAATAAATAATCAAATAATTCAAATAAGTCAAAATGACCAAATTATCCCTAGGCTAAAATTCATAATTAAATATCCCTAATCACATGGTTAGGCTCTAGGTCATGCAGTCTCTAGGGTTTCACTAGCAGCACATCAAAATCACAAGTCATGACTTAAAACAGTTTTTAAATAATTTAAAAATGATTAAAAATCACCAAAAATTATAATGTGAAATAAATATCAATAGAGAATAACAATAATTATAAAATTTCAAAATTACCCTCATCTGGAAAACTGGGTGTTACAATCCTACCCCTCTTAGAAAAATTTCGTCCTCGAAATTAAGATGATCGCACCCCTTCTAGGTCAAACGCCCAACAAATCAAAGTCGATAGATAACATGCAAACATAATCCTACTGGTCGTGATATCACGGTCTCGATCAGGGTCACTATACTATCTATCACAACACAAAACATCCTGACAGGTACTAATGGAATCACACAACAAGATGGAAAGAAGAACAGGAAAGACAGACCTGCTAACCCGTCACCGTAGCGTCGGTATACTCGACTGTCAGCACAAAAGCCCTGCCCCTCTGGGGTGTATTCCTCTGATGGTGCGGGGCACGGTGCTGCGCTACAGGTGGCCTAGCTCCCTCTATATAATCCATGACACTCAAGTAATATACACCCTGATATTCCACTCAATTATACTAGGGCACCATCTATATGGTATCTATTCTGCAATCTGATAATCATACCCGTCTATCCAGAACCATTTTATCAGAATCTTCGTCACACCAGTAATTATGGCTAAGATAATCCATAGAGTCCACAACTAATGTACATACCTCTAGAATCATGGTATTTAAAATTTTTATATTACCGCTAGCTTGGCTACAAAAACTTTAAATTCCCACACCCGAGAAATACATCCAAAATCAGACTCTATCTCATCGCCCAACCAGCTGATATGGCTGTAGAAGACTCTAGATTTCATGACTGAGGCAAACTAGCCCATAATGTTATCTTGGTAGAAAATCAAGTCAATAATGAATACCAAGAATCAAATTCAACGATGAATCAATGAAGATAGACAGATACTGTCAGAATCGGATTTTGAGATAGTTTATAATGAGATTCTCAAGGGTCATTCCAGTAATCATCTCAAGTAGTCCTAACTGTGATTGAGTACCTCTCCGTTGAAGCCTATCGCTCATTTCTATTGCAGGCTCGCAGCAGTACAACTAAGTCGCCGTACTACCACGATATCGCACTAATGCGACTATCGACCTGCATGGGCCACCACTAAAAATGTGTCACGTCTCGTACCCATTGTGAGGGTACGAGCACGTAACAACGCCTAGCCTACGCCACAGTATCGGCGGTAGAACGCTGTTCTTAGTCACTATCTAACCAACAAATCACACAATTATATAATGTACTTGTCAAAATATCAACTCCGAACGGAGGACAAGTAAAGATATAATGTAATCTCAATCATAGTCTAAGCATGATATGATAACACAGAAGATTATAACTAAGACTAAATAGCAGCAATAAACCAACTACTAAATAATATAATCTCAGACAATCTCAAACTACATAACTCCACTTATTTACAACTCAAGTTCTAAAGCATGAAAACTAAAACAAGACAACTAGCTAATCTCCCGATCACTCCTGTATGTCGAGGCCATAGGTAGCTAAGCCATCTCCTGGTCCATAATATGTAGGGCATGTGTCCTCAGGGCAATCATCTGTAAAATTTTCAACAGGTCCAGTCAGGACAAGAATAATCACAATCTCATCTAGAAAATCCAAGTAAATGACAGAGAACTATAAACCAGTTATAGACAGTTGTATTGATGAACATGGCAGTTTATATTCAGGTGATGGTATAGAGAGACAGATAAGTACAAGAAAAGTACGTAACTAAACAAGAGAAGTATCATGGCAATAAGGACTGTAAATAGAAACCAGCTGAACTAGAGTAACATGGTATGAGTCCAGACAGTAAATGTAGACAAGTGTAACTCCAATGTAATTCCAGTACAAGATGAATCTAGTACGAGACGATTCCAGTCATAGTGATCATTAATTCCAGGATGAGTCCAACCTATACTCTAACAGTATGTTTTAAAATACCGAGATCGACATGTAAACGGCTGTAGATAATACGACACATCACACACCTGGCCGGGTGTGAGATGGCTATCATTCTAGTAGATTCCAGTAGATTCCAGTTGGGAGATTCCAGATTAGGGTATGTCTACATATCTTACTTAAGTATTTCCCCTCCCAGCAAGTACAAGTGATTCCAGAATACGATACGAGAATCGAGATGAGTCCAGCCAAATATGATGATACCAGCAAGTGATTCCAGGGTGGTTCCAGTAGATGATTCGAGTAATAGAAGCCAGACATGATAATACCAGTAATAGAGGCCAGACAATATGGTATGTGTGTCGCATACATGAATTCAGAATATCCAAACGTGTTGTAACAGAGGATCACATACAACTAACTAGAAATGAAGTACAATAATTGACAAATAAATGAGAGAACTATCAGAGAATGTACTCGCCTGCTACTCTGAAAAGAGTAGTAAAATATTCGATGTCCGCACCAGAGTCACAGTAACCTAAACAGAGCAATATGGGTCATAATATGTAAAATACAAGAGAATTGAAAGCTACAATGCAAACTACATGATTTCTAGGTCAACTAGGTCAAAGTCAACTCTAAGTCAAACCTGGTCAACTGTCTGGTCAAACTAGGTCCAAGTCAAACTTGGGTCAACCATGGTCAATACTGTGGTCAACTAGGTCAATCCTAGTCTAGTCAATTCTCACTAGGCCTAACCAAGCCAAGACTAGCATAAACCAAGCAACATCACAAGCCACAAGGCATCACACATGATATATATACAATATATATATATATATATATATATATATATATATATATATATATATATACATGCTTGGATACATACATACATACATAGGTACCTACATACTAGTTTACATAGATGCATACATGTTGGCTCACACAGGCTATTGCCTAACATACAAGGCAATATGCAAATAAAATGCATATAGGTGAATATAGGCTAATATGCACATACACATTTTCATTCACATAGTATCCATATCATCTACTCATATAGCACATAATATATATTAACATATAGTGATATAGAGAGGATACATGGCATGTGTGTGGGGGTATATGTGGGGGTGTAGTGTAATGTGGCATGGTGTGTGTAGTATAGATACATGGCAGTTTGGTTTAGAAGGCATAGGGCTGTTGAATGTGTGTGTACATGTCAGCCATGTGTGGTGAGTGAGCTACAATTTCAGATTTTAGCTTGTGTGTGTGTGTGCCAAAGCCATAGGCTACTGTATATATTAATGTGTGTGTTTAGATAGGTGAATGAGGGATCAACATGTGTGAGCATCTACATGACAGTGATGTGTATAATGTGATACAACATTGCATGAGCATATGTGTGTACTGCCAATAGGAAACAGTGAGTGTATCATGTGTTCAGGAATTTAGTGTCTTAGTGAAATAGAAAAGGAATCATTGGAAGTGTGTCTAGGTGTAGATGGACATGACAGTTTTTTGTGTTTAGGAACCTGTGTGGTGTGTGTTTGCAAGTGTACAGGGCTATGTTGTGTCAAGGTGATGCGTATGTGGGTGTACAACAATAATGTGAGCGATATGATACATGGATGGCAGGAAATCTCAGGAAATTTTAGTGCCTAAGCTATGGGAGTGTGGCTCAGGTTTGTAACAGTAAGAGGGGGGTCAATGTAGTGTGTGATGGTACATGGAAAGGTGTGTCAAGTGACAATTAATAGGTTGTGAAGAGTGTCACATGGAATTAGTGTGTGGATACATGTGTGTGTGTAAAATAGGAACTCAGGAATTTATGTGAGGACAGTGAATACAATCTCAGTTTTAGGTGATTAGGAATAGTGTTCTCAGTATAGTGTGAAATGATAGTAATAATCAACCTAACTATTAATACCAAAATCGAAACCATTTCCCATTAAAACCAAACTTCCTACATCAATTATAACCCCACATTTAAACTTAACTAATCATATGTGATAAATTAACATGGCAAGTTTAATCATTGAAAATTAGTTTTAAACTGGAATTTAAATTAGGATCTCAATTTCAGGAAAGAAAAATTATGTATCAGTCTATCATTAGCAGTCCAACCCATACCAACCGAAATCCATTTATCAATTTCGAAACCCAACTACCATTCACAACCATCATTGACAGTAAGTAACTCACAGGTGTAAGAATTTTAACATGGAAATTAACATAAAAATTTAGTTTGAAAACATGAGTCTGATTTCAGGAAATTCGAACTGAAAATGGTATCAGTCCAACATTCAAAATCCTTTTCGAAATCCAAAACCTAACACCTATCACAAAAATTAATGTACATATTTAGATCTACAAATTCATGTAATTAGATTTACAAAAATCGAAAATAAATTCCTAAGTGACATTTAATCAAACACCTATACGTACACTATGACACGTGTCCGATACGGACACCAAATGGATACGAAATTGACCCAAACTTCAGGGACAGCTAGGGGACTCCTAGATCTAGCCCTAAATGCAAAGAAAACAGAATATTAGATCAATTTATGGAATTTTACCTATAGGTGCAAAAAGCAAGAAAGAGCTTCAAATGGGAGGTGTTCTCCTTGATGACCAAATGCTCCAAATTGATCCGAGGCTGAGATTACTCTCCATGAACAGCAAGAAGAGGTTAATTAGAACCTAATGCAAAAGATTTAAGCCAAAAAGGACTTGAAATGAGAAAGTTATGGATTGGGGAGGATGGCTCTTTACCTCTTTCTTCAATATGATGAAATATAACAAAGAGGCAAGAACAATGAATTAGGAGATTATTTATAGTGAGGGGGAGCCCTATGGCTGGTCATAAAGTAGAAATTAGGGTTAGGGTTTAATCTAATGTGCTATGGGCTTAAGTCACAAGTCCTTAAGTCATGAAGTCATAAGCCATTTCATAAAACCATAAGTCATGACTAGTTTACTCTAAACTTAATCCTCTCATTCTAAAACTAACTTCTAATGACTAAAATGGGTTAACTCAAGTTAGATTAGGGTTACCATAGCTAGGGTTAGGTTCTAGGCTAGTCCACTAGGTCTCAACAAGTCAAAGTCAAACTAGAATTCACCAATTCAATAAATAATCAAATAATTCAAATAAGTCAAAATGACCAAATTATCCCTAGGCTAAAAATAATAATTAAATATTCCTAATCACATGGTTAGGCTTTAGGTCATGCAGTCTCTAGGATTTTACTAGCAGTACATCAAAATTACAAGTCATGACTTATAACAATTTTTAAATAATTTTAAAATGATTAAAAATCACCAAAAATTATAATATGAAATAAATATTAATAAATAATAATAATAATTACAAAATTTCAAAATTATTCTCATCTGGAAAACTGGATCTTACAGGACGCCTAAATAACGGGATTGCCTGTAGCTGGAAAATCTCTTTATGACTACTGGATTATTCTAGTTATTAGCCTTAATCAGTTTAAGTAGGTACCCCTGACTGTGGTACTCAGGGGTCCCTGCCCTAGACATGATGCAAGACCATACTGGTTTACTTGTACAAACACAATCGTCCACGGTGTCCAGGCCATTCATTCTTGTTATGTCATTCTTGTCATGTCGTGCTAGCCGTCGCAACAACTTTCAATAGTTCCCATCATGCATTACTTGTCATATCATGTCATGTCGTGTTTACTTCATACCATGCCGTGTACAATTATCATTTCAAACATATTAATAAATTTGTGATTATCAAGTTCATGACAAAAGGCGTAAGGATATATAAGGGCAAAGGCTTACGCCATAGGGGCTCAAGTCTCTACGCGCGTACTACTACGCTAGGCCAAGGGGCCTCAAGCGTAAAGTGGCTTTACGCTAGCAAGAGCAAGGTGAGATAGCTCTACGCGAGCAAGGGTGCACGCGGGTGGGGTTTTATACGAGCCAGGGCTTTACGCTAGCAAGCCGTAGGCAAGCGAGGCTCTATGCGGATGAAACTCTATACGAGCTTGCTCTACGCGAGGAAACACTCGAGCAAGACTCTACGCACGCGAGAGTCTGCTCGAGCCAGAGTCTACGCGAGCACGATTCTACGCGAGCACGATTCTACGCGAGCACGATTCTACGGGAGGGGGAGGGCCCCGAGCGTAAAGTTTGAATGAATTCGGCGTAGAACGGAGTACGCTGGCACGCAAATACGTGTGCGTAAAAGGCTGAATAATACGCTGTCACGTAAAACGTGGGCGTAAAGGCTAAAACACTATGCTAACACGTTAGAACGTATGCGTAAAACTTCATCTTCTCCCCTTGGCCAAGACAAGCACGCGTAAAAGCTCACGAACTCAAGCAAGCCCCATCTCGGTTAAGTCTCGATGAAATCCAACCATTCAAGAGCCAAACTTGCGTAAAATTGAAATCCCTACTACATGAAACTCTCCATTTTGGAAACAACCCAGTTTTAGAAGATCAAAACCATGAAGATCTAAAATGCTAAAACTTAGATCTACATGAAACGAGCCATGGAATTCGAAAATGCTAAATACTAAAGTGACTTAGAATCTCATGAGGAAGACAATAGAACAACGAAATCTGAGTTCCTCCATGAAGCAAGTTGCACTTGCCTAAGCCTTTCTCTGGTCGATGGAGGGAGTTAATGGAGGAAAGAGAAGAGTAAATGAAGAGAGAGAATGGGTTGGTGGATTAATAAATGGAGGGGATGGTGGTAGGTAGGGGTTGGTCAACATGCAGAAACCGAACCAAGCCAAACCAAGCAACCGAAATGCCAAAATAAACTATGAAATAAGACATGCAATATGAGTCAAAATACGTACACGTATACCAAAATACGTAATACGAACTACGGGTGTTACAACTCTACCCACCTTAAAAGAATTTCGTCCTCAAAATTTAATTAAGATGCTAGAGAGGCAAGGACATGCTATACTAATCACAGACAAGCTATACTAAGCAGTCTACCATGCAATCATTCATTCAAACAAGGAATCGAGAGCATAAGGCATAAGAAAGATATTATACCTTACGAGTCAAACAGGTTAGAATATCATGATCGGATATCATCCTCACGCTCCCACGTTGACTCACCGAAAGAGTGATGACCCCAAGCAACAGGGACTAACTTGATAGTCTTGTTCTTGAGTATCTTCTCTCTTTGGTCCAATATGGGCACGGGTCTCTCCTCATACGAAAGGTTGGTACCAACAACCAATTCTGAATGATCAAGAACATGACTCAGATCCAGGATATACCATCACAATTGGGATACATGGAAGACATCATGCACCTTACGTAACGAGGGCGAAAGAGCGATACGATAGGACACATCTCCTACTCGCTCTAGAATGTCAAATGGTCCTATATACCTAGGACTAAGCTTTCCCCGTACGCCAAAACGAATAACGCCATGGGTAGGCGAGATACTCAGAAATACATGGTCTCCGACAGAAAACTCAAAGGGACGCCGATGAGAATCGGCACATTGACGCTGGCGATCTTGTGCGACGCGAAGATGATGTCTAACTTTTCTGACCACCTCAACTGTCTGAGTAATTATTTCCGGACCGAGCATCCGCCTCTCTCCAACATCGTCCCATACTAGCGGGGATCTGCACTTCCTACCATAAAGTGCCTCGAACGGTACAATTTGGATACTGGCTTGGAAACTGTTGTTGTACAAGAATTCCACCAGGTGCAGGTGATCCTCCCATGAACCACCGAAGTCGAGTATACAAGATCTCATCATATCTTCCAAGGTTCGTATGGTACGCTCTGACTGACCATCTATCTGCGGATGATAAGCTGAGCTGAACTGGAGGTGAGTTCCCAAACTCTCTTGCAGACTGGGCCAAAAGTGCGACTTAAATATTGAATCCCTGTCTGAGGTGATACTGGCTGGTACACCGTGAAATCTGACGATCTGCCTGAGGTACATCTCTTCTAGCTGAGCCGTCGACTGACCAACTCTGAAAGGAAGAAAATGAGCCACCTTGATAAGTCTGTCGATTATAACCCAGATAGCATCTCTCCCAACTGGGGATCTAGGTAATCTCGTTACAAAATCCATGGTAATGTGCTCCCATTTCCATTCTGGGATCGGTAAAGGTTGAAGAAGTCCAGCCGGTCTCTGATTTTTATCTTTAACTTGTTGGCAAAACAAACACCGAGAGACAAATCGGGCTATCTCCCTCTTCATGCCATTCCACCAGAAATGCTGTCAGATATTTCGGTACATCTTTGTACCACCGGGATGAATTGAATACTGAGAACTGTGAGCTTCTGCCATGATCTCCTTTCTGATATCACCACTAGGTACACAAAGACGCCTCCTATGCTGAAGTGTACCATCCTCATGGATACATAACTCTGGTCTTTGCCCTGCTACACATTCTGCCCTAAGCCGATGAAGCTTACAATCCGCTGACTGAGCTAACTTGATCCTCTCAATTATACTGGACTGAACTTACATACTGGCCATCAATGCCACATTGGTAGGAAGGATAATTTCTATACCCATCTTCTGAAGATCTGCTAATAACTCTGGTTGTGCTGTTAGAAAATAAACTCTGGCTCTTCTGCTCAATGCATCTTCTACTACGTTGGCCTTCCCAGGATGATACTGCAAGTTGATGTCATAATCCACAAGTAGCTCTAGCCACCTCCTCTGACGCATGTTAAGATCCTTCTGAGTGAACACATACTTCAGGCTCTTGTGGTCGGTAAAAATTTCTACCCTATCTCCATACAAGTAATGCCTCCACAGCTTAAGTGCAAACACTACTGCTGCCAGCTCCAAGTCGTGGGTCGGGTAATTCTTCTCATGATCACGAAGCTGATGTGCCCTACTCGACGGCAGGCTACATATCCCATGATGGGGCACCCAGATAACGGGATTGCCTGTAGCTGGAAATTTTTTTATGACTACTGGATTATTCTAGTTATTAGCCTTAATCAGTTTAAGTAGGTACCCCTGACCGTGGTACTCAGGGGTCCCTGCCCTAGACATGATGCAAGACCATACTGGTTTACTTGTACAAACACAATCGTCCACAGTGTCCAGGCCATTCATTCTTGTCATGTCATTCTTGTCATGTCGTGCTAGCCGTCGCAACAACTTTCAATAGTTCCTATCATGCATTACTTGTCATATCATGTTATGGCATGTTTACTTCATACCATGCCGTGTACAATTATCATTTCAAACATATTGAATAAATTCGTGATTATCAAGTTCAAGACAAAAGGCGTAAGGATATACAAGGGCAAAGGCTTACGCCATAGGGGCTCAAGTCTCTACGCACGTACTACTACGCTAGGCCATTGGGCCTCAAGCGTAAAGTGGCTTTACGCTAGCAAGAGCAAGGTGAGATAGCTCTACACGAGCAAGGGTGCACGCGTGTAGGGTTTTATGCGAGCCAGGGCTTTACGCTAGCAAGCCGTAGGCAAGCGAGGCTCTATGCGGATGAAACTCTACGCGAGCTAGCTCTACGCGAGGAAACACTCGAGCAAGACTCTACGCACACGAGAGTCTGCTCGAGCCAGAGTCTACGCGAGCACGATTCTACGCGAGCACGATTCTACGCGAGCATGATTCTACGCGAGCGGGAGGTCCCCGAGCGTAAAGTTTGAATGAACTTGGCGTAGAACGGAGTACGCTGGCACGCAAATGCGTGTGCGTAAAAGGCTGAATAATATGCTGTCACGTAAAACGTAGGCGTAAAGGCTAAAACACTACGCTAACTTGTTAGAACGTGTGCATAAAACTTCATCTTCTCCCCTTGGCTAAGACAAGCACGCGTAAAAGCTCACGAACTCAAGCAAGCGCCATCTCGGTCAAGTCTCGATAAAATCCAACCATTCAAGAGCCAAACTTGCGTAAAATCGAAATCCCTACTACATGAAACTCTCCATTTTGGAAACAACCCAGTTTTAGAAGATCAAAACCATGAAGATCTAAAATGCTAAAACTTAGATCTACATGAAACGAGCCATGGAATTCGAAAATGCTAAATACTAAAGTGACTTAGAATCTCATGAGAAAGATAATGGAACAACAAAATATGAGTTCCTCCATAAAGCAAGTTGCACTTGCCTAAGCCTCTCTCTGGTCGGTGGAGAGAGTTAATAGAGGAAGGAGAAGAGTAAATAAAGGAGTGAATGAAGAGAAAGAATGGGTAGGTGGGTTAATAAATAGAGGGGATGGTGGTAGGTAGGGGTTGGTCCACATGCATAAACTGAACCAAGCTGAACCAAGCAACCGAAATGCCAAAATAAACCATGAAATGAGACATGCAATATGAGTCAAAATACGTACACGTATACCAAAATACGTAATATGAACTATGGGTGTTACAATATTCAATTTAAGGGACAAGCCTATTGGGGCTAGTAAGAATCGGTGGTTGACTGAGGATGAGTATGATGCCGCACACCGATATGTATTGTTAAATTGTGACATACAGGAAGTGAGAGATTTAGAGAAGTAAGTGACTACACCTCGTTATAATCTCTAATTTGGTGAAGTAAGTGACTACACTTATTTTTATTCTCTCTAACAGTGTATTTAGAGATGAAGTCAAAATAAGGACACCCAATATTACCGATAAGGGACTTCAAAGAGAGGTTGATTGTACCTTTCCGACATGGTTTCAAGTAACTGAGATAATATGTTATACGGCTAACATTAAAATATATACAAGTAAAACATTTAAATTATCATTATTTGTTTGCAGGTTTTATTGCCTGAAACAACACTCACAAATGAGAGCATTCGTTATTTGGCATTGGGACCGAAGAAGCATGCGAAGACTTGGCCAGGCTATGCCGTTAATGGCTTCAAGTTTCAGGCAACTCAGCATGCTATAAATTTCGAATTTGTAAATGTCAACTTCAGTATTAAGGATTCTGGTGTTTGCATAAGAGGCACCATCTATGACGACGAGCCAGACTTTGACTATTATGGAGTGCTTCGGGATATTGTAGATTTACAATATAGTCTCCCATATGATATGCATATTGTGATGTTCAAATGTGAGTCGTTCGATACGACACCAAATATCGGTTGGAGAATCGATAAATAATTTGGATTCGTCGATATAAATCATCGCATGAGATATAGAGGGTCTGACATGTTTGCGATAGCAAGTCAGGCTGTTCAAGTCTACTATACAAGCTACCCAAGGCATCGTAGAGATCGATTTGACTGGTGGGCAGTATGCAAGATTAAATCTAGAAATACATTCAACATTGGAGACTCAGCATAGGAGGCCAGCAGGGGCGTGCTTTCGCCATGACAGTTGAGCCCACTCAGGCAATAGCAGCGCAAATAACAGGTTCCGATATTTCGAATCTCCTTTCCGCATTTGCCTTCTTATAAACTGTCTTGAACTTCGATTCTATCTGTTCTTTGATCGTTGGATGAAATTTTTTCTTGTAATGTGATTTTCTTCTAAGATAAGTCTTATGGGCTAGGTCGCCTCGATTATAAGATTTAATTAGAATGCTCTAGGGTCATGCTAGCAGGCATAGCGAGGACATATAGTCGGATTATGGTCGTATTTCTTGGGTGTGGGAATTTAAGGTTTTCGCTGCCAAGCATGCGACAATGCGAAAATTTTAAATACCGTAATTCTAGATGTATGTACCATAGTTGAGGACTCTGTGATTATCGTAGCCTTGCTCACTGGCATGACGGAGATTCTGAGTATCATGATGATTGGACAGACGCATACGATTATCGATTTGCATGATTTTTGTGTTTACTTATTTTAATTTTTGAGGATGAATTTTTTAAGGTGGATAGACTTGTAGCACCCAGTTTCTATTTGAGTGTAATTTTAAATTTTATAATTTTAGTCATTTAATTCATGCTTTGATTTTTGAGATTTTAATCATTTAAATTTTAAGCCATGACTTGTGATTTTGATATTTACTATTGTTTGGTTTTAATTTCGAGGACGAAATTTTTTTAAGGTGGATAGACTTGTCACCCTCACTTTTTTTAGTTAGGGGTAAAATGGTAATTTTCCATTTTATAATATTTTTGGGAATTTTATTTCATGAATATTATTATTTAATTATTATAGGAGTCGGGTTCGAATTTCATTGCATTCCGAGTTAATTCGGGACCCCGGTAAATTTCGACTTGAGCCGTAATTAGCATGTTATTTAACCATGGCCCACCACACTAAAATTTTAGGTTTAGGAGTTTGGACTAGTCCCCCATGAGTAATTAAGTTTAATTATGATTTTTATTTATTTTTAGCAACTTCCGAAACCCATTTTTGAATTTATTTTGCATTAGGCTTAGGGAGGGGCAAACTTGTAATTACAAGTGCCCCTACCCCTTGGCACCATGGCTGGTCATATAGTCCCCCTCCACCTCTTCTTTCTTCTTCACTAAGTCTTCTTCTTCTCTCTTCATTTCTTTTCTTCCAACTCCTTCTTCTTCCTCCAAATCTCCATTTAGGTATGATTATTAAACCCTCTTTAATTCCTCATTTGTATTTATTCCTTCACATAAATTAGAGAGGGGACCATTCTCTACAAGTTGACCCTAGATTTTTTAGGTTCCCCTAAAATCTAGTTTAAGGATTAATTATGGTTTTATTCTTTTTAGAGTGGTATATATATATATATATATATATATATATATATATATATATATATATATATATATATATACATGTGTATTATGTGTGTGTATTATATATGTATTTGTGTGTGTGTAGAGGAGAGTGATAGTTGTGTCATGATGTCAAAAAAAAATAAAAAATAAATATAGATACATATGTGTGTTTGTGTGTATATATATATATATATATATATATATATATATATATATAAATATATATATATATATATATATATATATATATATATATATATATATATATATATATATATATATATATATATATATATATATATGTGTGTGTGTGTGTAGATATATACATGTGTGTGTGGTCATACATATATGTGTGTGTGTATTTGTGAGTATAGAGAGGAGAAGGGAATGATAATTAGATGTGGTGAGTGATATATATATTAGAGAATTAGAGAAGGATTTTAGAAGAGATTAGAGGGGTTTTTAGAGTGATTTAGAGAGGGAAATAGAGGGAGAATGATGGAGGATTTGTGGAGGGGAAAGGGGGAGCACCCACAGCAGCTAGGGGGCTGTTTTCTACCCTAAACAGCCCCCTAACAGCAGCAAGAACAGCAGCAGTAGCAGGCAACAGTAGCAGCAACAATAGGCAGAACCCCCCCTTTTTAACCCCCTATTCGACCCCGTATATACCCCACTATATACCTATATATATATACATATATATACCCTATTATTAGCTCTATATAACCCTAATAAACCCACTAGAATAGCCCCCTAAGTTGGTCCTAAGAGGGTGTGAAAAGTGAGAGTTGAATGAGTGAATGAGAGGGTAAAAGGTTAAGTTAGGATTTTGGTTTTTTTGGGTGAAATTGAGTTTCGTGATTCGGAACGCGTTGAAACTTGGAGGAGACTTAGGTAATGTGATTTAGATTTTGTAGGTAGGCTTCGGAGTTGGAATCGGGGTTGCGTGTGGGCTTGGGGAGACGGGATCGTACCGCACCATCCCGTATCTTAAAATGTTCAAGATAACGGGTAAACGGGCGATTCGGACCGTAAGATGGACTAGATGTCCACTTTACTTAGGTATCTTGGTAGGTAATGTATGTATAGGCTAGTACCTTACTACCCTAGGGAGCTCGGGTCAAAATACCAAGCGCAGGTAGGCTAACTTGATAGTTGCCTAAGCTAGAATTTTACCCTTTTTAAGGGTAAAATAGGATATTGGCCTACGGCCAAGATATGAGTTTCAAAGTCCAAGATGGACTTGGATATGGGTTGTAGAGGTTGGTAATAGTTAAAATAGTCGTCTAGACCTAGTCTTGACCTCGGTTGACCACGGTTGACTTTTTAGACCAAAAGTCAACTATGGGTCAACACTTTACCCAAATTAGTCCCAATTTCCATTAGACTTGTGTAGTTGACCAAAAGTCAACTATTAGTCACCATTGACCTAGGGTTGACCAGGGTTGACCTAAAGTTGACTAGAGTTGACCAGGGTTGACCAGTTGACCAAAAG
This sequence comes from Iris pallida, assembly GCA_029216955.1. Classification (NCBI taxonomy): domain Eukaryota; kingdom Viridiplantae; phylum Streptophyta; class Magnoliopsida; order Asparagales; family Iridaceae; genus Iris; species Iris pallida. The sequence continues at coordinate 10,759,172 of JANAVB010006993.1, read as the reverse complement.
TCAACTGTATGCCAACTCTTGATCCCGTTTGACTTTCTTCGACTTGTTTTGACCCGTGATGACTGGTATGACCTAGGATTGACTTGGTTAGGCTTAGATTGACTTGATATAACTTCATTTGACCTAGATTGACTTGACAGGACTTAGTGTGACTCAGTGAGACCTAGTTTGACCTAGATTGCATATCATTCATTGTAAATCATTCCTAAACTTGTTTAAACCTAAATTAACTTACAGTATCTCATATTTAGGTCTTCTGATACCGCTCTGAGCATTGATATACCATACAGCTCAGGACAGCAGGCGAGTACATTTACTGATAGTTTTTATTGTCTTGATATCTGCTATATCCGATTCAGTTGTAGTGTCTTACTCGATTCCAGTCATGATAGTTCACGGACTAGTATATGTTGGATCTTGACATGAGATATTGTTCCTGGATTTCTTAGTATATATGTACATTCCCTGTCTGTTTTCTGTACTTGTATAGACACCGATTCCTGAGAGGGAGTAGCTATCCTCTCAGGGAATCCCGTGTCATGACGTGTCATGTCCAGGTCCATTATACTACTCGGGGATGGAGAATTATTAGGGGTTATGTGATCAAAGCCCCATGTCACTATTTTGCTTGTGCCACCCTTACCTCACGTAGGGTGTAGCAGATACCTCCATGTCCATGTTATCCAGGTTGGCCGGCATGACTTTCCGTTGAGGTCACCGCGGATTGCTGGGCCAAGTGGATAATCCTACCATGATTCCTTTGCCGATCACATAACGCTCTAATAATTCAAGGCACATTTTATATTTACTTTATCTTATCATATATCCTGCTCTGTTCTACATTCAGTATTTTCTCACCATGCTATGATATTCAGTTACTCACATGTTTTACATGCCTCTATGATGTACCTTGATTTGGAGACTAAGTTCTGCTCGGGAGAAGGGTTACAACCCCGGTCCTTGTTTGGTTTAAGGGTTGTAACTCAGCTTTCGAACGGTTCCCAAGTCTTCATATATCTTTGTCTTGTATTTATTATACTGTCTCTTATAGAATTTGTCAATTCACATGAAACTGCTGTTAGTCCTTGTACTTGCTCATTTTCCTGACAGGATACCGTTATGATATATTACAGATGACTCGGAGGCGGACTGCTCGACCTATTATGGGCTCGAGTTAGATGGAGTAGCCTTGGACCGTGGCCTATAGTAGAGCCACTAGATTTTGTACTTCCAGAGTAGTGTAGGTTAGCTAGGTTTGACTGGACTGCGATCCAGCTAGCTTTATCAGAGTGTAGCTTTCTATGTTATGTTTTGAGACCCTGTGATATTGTATGTATCTGGGCTTGTGTTGGACACTGGACTTATTCCTTTTCATCTATAATATATTATCCTTCTGTGCTATTTACCTTAGTTTTATTCTGTGATTGAGACTGTATTGCTACGTTACCTCCACTCGGAGTGTATATACTATACAGGTACCTTTCTACTGTTAGTCGTAGTATTTACAGACCTTATATACAGCATTCTACCGCCGATACTGCGGCGCAGGCTGGACGTACCCACTTCTCGTACCCCTAATCAGGGTGCGGGTCGTGACAGATGTACCGCAGAGTCTGGAGTTGGAGGAGGTCCCGAAAGGTCTGTGGATGACTTCTGCAGCAAGCCAGTTCTTTGACATAGTGCTGACTTGGTACCGTACGGATCCGCGTGCGTCAGTGAGAGGTATATCATGAGAGGACTTCAGAAAACTCTTTAAGGAGAAGTTCTACCCAGATGTAGCCTTGACAGCTCTGGAGGGGCAGTTTGCTAGTCTGGTGCAGGATAACTCGTCGGTGGACGAGTACGCAGCGGAGTTCTTCCGCCTGAGCAGGTTCGCACCCAGTTTGGTTCAGGATGAGGGGTACAAGGCCCGGAAGTTCAGGAGGGGTCTCATTCATGCAGTGCGCACTCGCACATCTGGGCGACGAGACGCGACCTTTGAGCAGATCTTGATGGATGCTCAGATTACAGAGGAGGACTTCGGCCTGAAGCCGAAGAGAAGCAGTAACGCTATTGGAGCTAGTTCGAGTGCAGGGCCAGCAAAGCGCCTACATTTCCAGCAGAGGCAGTTCCAGCAGCAGCAGTCTCAGTTGCAGATCCAGCAGGAACCGGCGCGTGCCCAACAGCATCAGGGTCAGGGTCAGGGACAGAGGCCAGCTACACAGTGCAACTTCTGCGGGAAGCCAGGGCACACTAGAGAGGTGTGCAGGAAGAGATTGGGCATCTGCTTATACTGTGGGGCGTCCGATCACCAGCTGAAGGACTGCCGTATTCGAGGAGTCCGAGGAGTCCAGGACAGAGCACAGCCGGCCAGAGGACCAGTGGTTCAGCAGAGAGGTCCTCCACTTCAGATGCAGCAGCAGCATTTCCAGCAGCACCAAAGGGGAGCCCCTGCGGGTAGAGTGTTTACCCTGATAGCAGAGGAGAAGGCAGAGCCAGTAGGCGATGTAGTGGCAGGTCATGTTCTTCTCGATTCATTTCCTGCATTTACCTTATTTGATTCCGGTGCCTCGCATAGCTTTGTGTCTGTCTCCTTTGCTCTGAGACACAATATTATTGCTGAACCCTTGGGTAGGACTTGCAAGATATTGACCGGGGGAGGCATCATCCTGGTCAACAATATCTGCAAGGGGCGGAGAGTTACTGTAGGAGGCCGAGTTTTGGGTGCGTACTTGCTCGTAATGCCCCTTCCGAGGTACGATGTGGTACTCGAAATGGATTGGTTGAGCATGCACCATGCTACTATAGATTGTAGAGGTGGTAGGATTTTGTTTAGGCTGCCGGGATAGCCAGAGGTTGTGTTTTCTAGAGGAGCAGCTAAGCCGGTAGATGGGTTCTGCGGAGCTTTACTAGCGGGGCAGGCATTGCCGCATCCATTGATTGCTGATTTCATGGATGTTTTTCTCGAAGAGTTGCCTAGGATGCCGCCGGATAGAGACGTTGAGTTCTCTATAGACTTAGTGCCAGGTGCTGAGCCCATTTTACAGCACGTCTATAGAGTCAACAACAGCGAGTTGGCGGAGCTGAAGAAGCAGGTCGACGAGCTGCAGGTCAAGGGATTCATTAGATCCAGTTCATCGCCTTGGGGAGCGCCAATCCTGTTTGTGCCGAAGAAGGATGGTACGATATGTATGTGTATCGATTACAGGGCGCTCAACAACCTTACTATCAAGAATAAGTACCCATTGCCGAGGATCGATGACTTGTTCGATCAGTTGAACGACGCCAAGGTATTTTCAAAGATAGATCTGAGATCCGGCTATCATTAGCTGAAGGTGAAGAAGGAAGACGTTTCGAAGACAGCTTTTCGGACTCGGTACGGCCAGTACGAGTTCACAGTGATGCTATTTGGGTTGACCAACGCCCCTGCTGTGTTCATGAACTTGATGAACATGGTATTCCATCAGTACCTTGACAAGTTCGTGGTGGTCTTCATAGACGACATCCTGGTTTACTCGAAGACGCCAGAGGAGCACGAGGAGCATCTGAGGATTGTGCTCGAGACCTTGAGAAAGGAGCAGTTGTATGGGAAGTTGTCGAAGTGTGAGTTTTCCTGGACCAGGTTGAGTTCTTGGGTCATAGTGTGACCGAGCACGGGATCTCAGTAGATCAGAGGAAGATTGCTGTGGTAGAGTCTTGGTCTACGCCCAGTACAGTTGCCAAGATTCGGAGCTTTCTGGGGTTGGCCGGCTACTATCGGAAGTTCGTCCAGGATTTCTCGCGGATCGCGGAGCCGATGACTAGACTCACCAGGAAGGACGTGGAGTTCGTATGGACTGAGGAGTGTCAGGCCGCCTTCGATGAGCTGAAGAAGAGGTTGACATTAGCTCTTATCTTGACATTGCCGTCTGGGACCGGTGGTTTCTCGATTTACAGTGACGCTTCTGGCCGGGGTCTGGGTTGTGTACTTCAGCAGCACGGGAAGGTGATTGCCTATGCATCTATGTAGTTACGTCCTCATGAGAAGAACTACCCGACTCACGATTTAGAGTTAGCCGCTGTCATCTTTGCCCTGAAGTTGTGGAAACACTATCTGTACGAAGAGCGGGTTGAGATCTTTACTGACCACAAGAGCTTGAAGTACGTGTTCACTCAAAAGGAACTGAACATGAGGCAGAGACGTTAGCTAGAGCTGATAAAGGACTTTGATATCGCCTTGCAGTACCATCCAGGGAAGGCCAACGTAGTCGCAGATGCCTTGAGCAGGTATCCAGTGGCTATGTATCTGACATGAGACCCTCATCTTTTGGCCGACCTGGACAGTTTGGAAATCGAGGTGATTATTCCAGGCATGGAGGTATAGATGTGGGGCTTACAGATTCAGTCTGAGTTGATGGACAGGGTCAGATCAGCACAGTTTGATGATGTTGTCCTGAGGTGCATCAGGGAGCAGGTGCAGGCAGGATTGCTTGATGATTTCTCCATTGCCGAAGATGGGTCGCTGCGGCACGGTGCTAGACTGTGCGTTTCGAGTGGAGAGCTTCGGGAGGAGGTTCTTCAGGAGGCTCATCGCTCTCAGTACTCTATACATCCTGGTGCCAACAAGATGTACAGAGATCTGAGAGAGCACGTTTGGTGGTACGGCATGAAGCGCGAGGTGGCTCAGTTCGTATCTCGCTGCTTAGTTTGTCAGCAGGTGAATGCCGAGAGGCAGAGGCCTGGTGGATTGCTACAGCCACTACCCATCCCTGAGTGGAAGTGGGAGCACATCACCATGGACTTTGTGTCCGAACTTCCCCGATCTCCAGGAGGGAAAGATGCGATTTGGGTCATAGTTGATAGATTGACCAAATCGGCCTACTTTTTGCCTTTCAAGGTGGGATTGTCTAAGAAGAGGTTGGCAGAGCTGTATGTTCGTCAGATCGTGCGATTGCATGGGGTTCCTGTGAGCATAGTTTCAGATCGAGATAGCCGTTTCACTTCCCACTTCTGGAGGAGTTTGTAGGGTAGCTTGGACACCTCGCTCAACTTCAGTACTGCTTATCACCCCCAGACAGACGGGCAGTCGGAGAGCACTATCCAGACTTTGGAGGATATGCTTCGCACGTGTGTGCTAGATCTCGAGGGTTCTTGGGAGGATCATCTTCACATGGTAGAGTTTGCTTACAACAACAGCTACCAGGCCAGTATTGAGATGTCTCCATTCGAGGCTCTCTACGGGCGGAGATACCGTACTCCCTTGTCATGGGACGATGTTGGCGAGAGGGTGCTGCTTGGACCAGAGATGGTGGTGGATGCAGCTGAGTAGGTCCGGCATATTAGAGACAAACTTCGGGTGGCTCATGATAGGTAGCGGCATTGGGCCGATAGCCACCGGAGACTGTTAGAGTTCGAGGTTAGTTTCAGTTCCTGTTTGAGATTGTTTGTGATTTGTCTGTCCTGTGTGCTGAGTTTTTTTATGTCTAGGCTGGTGCTTTGGTGTTCCTGAAGATTTCTCCGACACGGGGCACGATTCGCTTTGGCGGGGGCGGGAAGCTTAGTCTGTGCTACATCGGACCTTTCACCATTCTTGAGAGGGTCGGTGCAGTGGCTTACCAGCTAGACTTGCCGCCTACGCTAGAGGGGGTACACAACGTGTTCCATGTGTCGCAGCTGAGACGGTACGTGGCGGACCCCAGCCATGTATTGGATCATTCAGCGATCGAGGTGGGGCCTACTCTTCACTATCCAGAGCAGCCAGTTGAGATTCTAGATCGTAGGGAGAAGGTGCTCCGGAACCAGGTTATACCCTTGGTTCGCGTTGCTTGGAGGCATCACTCTCCAGGTGAGTCTACCTGGGAGAGAGAGGACGACATGAGGGAGCGTTTCCCTTATCTCTTCGAGCCCTGAGGTATAATTTCTGTTTCTGCATTGTGATTCATTGTATGTTTGTTTTAATTTTGAGGACAAATTTTTTTAAGGTGGATAGATTTGTCATCCCCAGTTTTCATGAACATTGGTATTTTGGTAATTTTCCACTTTAAAAATTATTTTGGAATTATTTATTTATTTATCGTATTATTTTGGGGTTATTTGAATCGGGTTCGAATTTCAACTCATTCCGACTTGTTTTGACTTGTTTCGGGGACCCGGGGTAGTTTTGACTTTAGCGGGCCCACACACTAGCTAGCTATGGCCCACAATATTACCATCAAAAGTTAGAGGGATTAATCATGACCCTATGGATTAGGTTAGACCTAATTAGAACTTTAGATTTACATTTTTAACCCCCAAACCTTAAGCAAACTTGTAAAGAGCTAATAAAACAAT